>VKOC01018145.1:0-14488 GCA_009364415.1 Spea multiplicata
ATCTTGGTCCCCAAAACTCAAACACCCTGCTTGTGCCATCTTTGTCCCATAAACACCCTGCCCTTGCCATCTTTGCCTTTCCCCAAATCACTTATATATCTATCATACACATAAAACACTTATACAGTCACTCATTCAATCTGTCATTTACACAATTCCTTCACACAATTATTCATTTTCCCACTCATTCACACAAATCATTTACACATATTCATTAATGCATTCTCGCCATTCATCCACACATTAATTCATTAATTCTCTAATTCATTCACACAATTCATCCACATATTAATTTATTAATCCCTCTCATTCACACAATTCATACACACATTAATTCACATTAAATGATTTATTATCTCACGCTTTCACACGACTCATCCACACTTTAATTCATTTATTCTCTCACACATTCACAAAATTTATCCACACGTTAATTCATTAATGATGTGTTCCCATTTTCCTTATCCACTCTTTTCTCTGTTACCCTCATTACCTTTTCTTTCTGTCCAAATTGTTATATGATGCACTACTTGTTATGTCCTCTATATTCATTGCAGGGGCGTAACTAGAAACTTCAGGGCCCCGGTGCGAGAATCCCTTTCTCACGATCTCCCCTCTCCCTCCCTAACCCCTCTTCTCAGGATTTCCCCTCTCATTCCCTAACCCCTTCTCAGGAGTCTCCCCTTCTCCCTCCACTAACCCCATCCTGGATCTTCCCCTCTCCCTTCCGTAAACCCCTTCTCAGATTTCTCCGCTCTCATTCCTAACCCCTTCCAGGATCTTCCCCTCTCCCTCCCTAACCCCCCTTCTCAGGATCCACCCCTTGCTCTCCTAACCCCGTTTCAGGATGTCCCTCTAGCCTCCTAACCCCCTTTCAGATCTCCTCTCCTCCCTAACCCCCCGTCTCAGGATTCTCCGCCTTCCCTCCCCTAACCCCCGTTCAGGATCTCCCCATCTTCCCTCCCTAACCCTTTCGGGATCTCCCCGTCTTCCTCCCCTAACCCTCTCTCGGATGCTCCCCCTCTCCCTTCCTAACGCCTTCTCAGGATCTCCCTCTCCTCCCTAACGCCCCCTTGCTCAGGTCTCCTCTCTTTCCCTAACCCTTCTGCAGGGATCTCCCCTTCTCCCTCCCTAAGCCCCCCTTCTCGAGGATTCTCCCTCTCCTCCCTAAAACCCCCCCCCCCGCCTTCTTCAGGATCTCCCCTCTACCTCCTGACCGCCCGCCTTTCTCCAGGATACTCCCCCTCTCCTCTTACCCCCCTTCTCAGTCGGTCCCTTCTCATTCCCCTTAACCCCCTTCTCCAGGATCTTCCCCTCTCATTCGCGCTAACCCCCCTTGCTCAGGATCTCCCATCGTCCTATTAACACACCCCTCTCAGGATGTCCCCTTACTTCCAATCGCCTAACCCCTGTCTCATTTACACATTCCAACACAACTTATTCGCCAACTGCATTGTCCATTCCAGTAGCATTACCTCTACATGGAGGTAGCTCTACTGAGCGCCGGCGTTTGACGTCATATGCCGGCGCCCAGCGTGAAGCGCCGGCACCCGAGACAACGCTCACGCTTCAACACAGGAGTTGAACAGCGCTGAGGCAGGCGGCGGCGGGTTGGCCGGGGAAGCAGAGGAGTGCCTGGATTTTCTGCAGTCAGGGGGGCGCCAAGAGTGGACGAGCGGTCGTCTTCAAGCAAGCCGCTTCGGCACCCCTTGGGCCCCCCTGACTGGCAGACAACCCCAGAGGCCCGTCGCAGTTGCGACCCCTGCGACCCTGGTAGTTCCGCCACTGATTCATTGCATGCCCCCCAACTGTCCCAATTTGGGCGGGACAGTTTGTGTGTGTAAGGGCAGTGTATGTGTATATTTGTTGTTATGGGCAGGCATGTGTAAAGGCAGTGTGTATGGACAGGCGTGTGTAAGGGCAGTGTATGTCACCTGGCTGGCTCAGCATCATGGGAATTGTAGTTCACATCTGCAGCTTTATCTACTGTTAACTGCACTTCCAATGATTTTAAAAAAGTGTCCCTCTTTCAAATTTTCAAATGTTAGGAGGCATGCCTATGATAGTTCTACATTAATAAAATAAAAATAATAATAGCCTACTACTTAACCCCTTAAAAGCTTTATGAGGCTCCATGCTGTCATAAAAACCTATTATAAAGTATGTACATGGAACATCATACAGTGGCAAGAACAAGTAAGTAACCCCTTTGGAATTACCTGGTTTTCTGCATTAATTGTTCATAAAAAAGATCTACATCTAAGTCACAAGCATAGACAAACTCAATGATACTTTTTTATGTCTTTATTGAACACACCCATGAAACATTCACAGTACTGGCGAAAAAGGAAAGGAACCTTTAGAATTAATAACTGGTCAAACCTCCTTTGGCAGCAATATTCTCAAACAAGCGTTTCTGTTATTTGTGTATCAGACCAGCACAACATTCAGGAGGTATTTTAGATTCTTTTTTACAGAACTGCTTAAGCCCAATCATATTCCTGTGATGTCTTTTGTGAATGGCTCTCTTGAGGTCATTCCACAGCATCTCTAATGGGTTAAGGTCTGGCTTCTGGTTGTGCCACTCCAAAAGCCATTCTGTAGTAGATTTACTTTGATGTTTAGAGTCATTGTCCTGCTACATCACCCAACCTTTACTGAGCTTCAGCTAGCAGACAATCACCCTGACATTATCCAGTATGATACCTTAATAAGCTTGGGAATTCATTGTCCCCGTGATGATGGCATTCTGTCTAGGCCCGGAGTCAGCAAAGCAGCCCCAAATCATGATGCTCCCTACACCATACTTCACCATTGGGATGATGCTTTGGGTATGCGGTAGCATTTTTACACCATATGTAGTGCTGCCTGCTCTTCCAAAACAATTCAACCTTCGTTTCATCAGTCCACAAAACATTTTCCCAGTAGTGTTGTGGTATGTCAAGGTGCTTTAGGGCAAGCTTCAGGGAATATTGATGTTAAATTGGAGAGCAGCAGCTTCCTATGTGGTGTCCTGCCATTGACTCCATGCCTGTGAGTGGTAGACTCCATGAGTGGTAGACTTATGAACAGAGATGTTAATCAGTTTTAATCATTCCTTCAAGCTTTTTGCTGCTACTCTATGATTCTTTTTTACTTCATTGAGCATTCTGCGTTGTGCCCTTGGAGTCACCATGGCTGGGTGCCCACTTCTAAGGAGAGTAGCCACAGTACTAACCCCTTCATGACAAAGCCTGTAAATGTATGGGCTCACAATGCATTGTTTTTAATGGGTTTAAGGTCAACCCATTGTCCTTAAGGGGCTAAGTTGTCTCCATTTATAAACAATTTGTCTAACTGTTGACTGATGAATATGGAAACTCCTTGAGATTACTTTGTAACCCTTTCCAGCTTTATGCAAATCAACAATTCCTTATTGTAGATCTTCTAAGATTTATTTTTTGTAAGGCATAGTTCACAACAGCAGATCCTCCTTGAGAATAGCAAACTCAAAATGTTGGAGTGCTTCTTATTTCAAAGTAGGTCTAAAACACACGTCCAATTAAGTTTCATTGATTGGACTCTAGATTTGCTAAATCCTGACTCCAATTAGTTTTTGTTGAAGTGATTAGATTAGGAGTTCACATACTTTTTCCAACCCACACTGTGAAAATTTAAATAATGTGTTCAAGAACAATACAATAGTTTGTTTGTTATTAGTTAAATCAGATTGTGTTTGTTCATTATTGTAACTTAGATAAAGCTCATATCATATTTTAAGACGAATTTATACAGAAAGGTGGTTAAATCCAATGGGTTCGCTTATTTTTTTCTTGCCGCAGTAAAGAAAGTAGAGGCGTGTGCACACCGCTACCTGTCAGTTCTCTGTGGAGGGAACCGGCCAAAAACAGAAGTATTGCGCAATGAACGTGATGCTCCATTCATGTTTAGTGAGTGCTGCTGATAGATCAGAGACTGTCAGCAGCCTCAAAAACGTGAAAAAAAGAAAATATTTATGTAAAAAGTAAAAAGGCATAAAAGCAGCAAACAACGTGTGCCGCAGATACTCTTTTATTGTCTGCAACTAAAAGGAAAAAAAATGCTGGCACGCTGGAAAAACTGCTTGTTACCTGCTGTCATTTGCCACTCCCCTACAAATCACAAAATCACATAAAATTACCCTGCACCAATTTTTTCTAAACATATTATTATTAGTTACAAATGGGCAAATGATTGCTTTAATTTTCCTATTATGTTCAAGGTGTTGGACCATATGAACAGTATGTAGAGTAATCTAAGGAGGCTACTAAGAATTGGAACAGATATGTTACTGAATATTGATTAGTTGATTTTTCTATAAGCAATTATTACTGCAAATCAACTGAATACATGAGTAAATAGATACAAAAATCCATCCATATTAATCCATATTTTATTAATTAATTAGAAGCAGCCATCTCAACACCAAAGATCCCGGCGACAACAATTTTATCTTCACACATGGTGAATGGAACCAGAAGAAACTGCAGGTTACATATTGGGTTTGTTATACAGTTGTGGATCCGTTCACTTCTCTAGTGCCTCTACATTCATACCTGGGAACTTCTTCCCGGAGCCTTCCCTTGCGAACGTGGCAAGGACTGCCCACTGGGCGGTCCTGTGATGTCAGTGGGAGTTCTCGCTGACATCTGTGGGAGTTCTCTACTGGTGTTGGGGGCGGTCCCAATGACATTGTGGGCAAATGGGCGAGGAGCCAGGCGTGGCAACACCCCACGACCCGGAGGATTCGGGTGTTGATCTCCGGGTCAAACCTGGATATTTCCCAGGTATATCTACATTAGTCTGTGATTTATTTGGGCTAAAGAAAAGTGGGGAGCCACCTGCATATCCCAAGCATGACCAGTGTGTGAAATGGGTGAGCTTGAACCAAACAAAAAGACAATAATTAGAAAGGTCAGACTCAGCCACCACATGCACCCACTGAGTGACACTAAATGCAGCAATGCAACAAGAAGCTATGCACAAAGAAACTCTGCCATCATCTAATTTACTTGTGTACTTGACACAAAACAGGGGAATTCACGTACAGTACATACCATGATGACAGTATTAATAGAAAAAGGTTAAACCAAAACCTCTCATTTATATTATGTTTATATATTTGTTGCCAACTTTATTAGGGTGAGAAGCGCATACAGTTTTTGTTTTTTGTATACATTAGCAACAGACCTGGGGAGGTGGGGTGGTGTTGTGACAGGGGTGGGTGTAAAGTGTGGGCTTGGGGTGAAGTAAATGTGGGGTTGAAGAGGAGGGGAGAGCGGCTAGTACTCTTCCTTTTAACTGAGACAGTAGTCCCTTAGCAGGATGTGGAATGGCTTGTGGCAGTCATGGACTGTAATCTGCTCCCTTCTGGCAGTAGCTGGCAAACCATAAAACATCCCTTATTAAAAGCCACGCATCCTCAATGGCACCCTCCATATGCGTGTTCCTGGAAGTACAGTGTGATAAGACTCAATAGAGTGCTTGAGTTTGAGCTCTGGGGCTCCCAACGAAGCCTAGGATGGTGTTAATTGCAACAGTACAGTTAATCTGTTGTCAAAATTGGTATAGTAGAACAGTGAACTTTAGTAGAACAGTATAGTAAGCCCTTCTTAAAACTCCATTCTAGGTTTTGCTCACTTTCCATTTGTAACGAGTGACAAACTATAGTTATGCAGAGCACTGTGCTTTTCTACCTCTTCCCACAGTAATAGAATGGTGAGGAATATTTAGCTGCATCAACTGGCATCTTAGAAAGGTTGATGACTCTGGAGAGATCAAGAATACTCATAGATGGTTGTCTTTGTCTGCCAGCAAACACATCACATTCGGTCCAGTGCAGGGTTATCGAGACCACTAACTAGGTGATTAAAGTAATCTATTTTTATGTGTGTTTTTAAAAAAGGCATTTGCCTCATTACTCACAATGTTCTAGGCTGACAAAGTGGGACCCTTTCACACATATACTGCATGTCTATCTTCTCTGCACTCCTGGGGAAGTGCCAGAACATGGTGTCAATAGTGTGATTGGATTGGTTACAAGGCCCAACCTAGGCTTTGCCTTCAAGACCATCCACACTAGGCCTAGGGTTAGTGAACCTAAGCCAGTAAACATTGTTAGGATAGGTCTAATTTGCTATAATTCCACAACAAATAATGAAAGGGATAATGGGGGAAAGGCTGAATGTGTTTTAATGGCGCGGCAGAGGAGGTGGAAAGCTAGGTTAGACGGAGGTGTAGAAAAAATACTTGAATGAGAGAACATTGGTAATTGGTAATAACATTTTATAAGAATAGATATATGGAAAATTCAGCTGAAGAGGAAATATTCTATATAATATAATACATCATGGTTATTTTTATCACTTCAGCACATAAGGCTCAAAATGGTAACATCCAATAAATTATTAAAACATTTCTGGTTTTTCAAAAGAAACACCATGTTTGTCCTCATGTTCTTAAATATGGGGATGCCCTGACCATTCACTGTAACATTAAATATTATCAGTATACTTTTGAAACAAACATTGTACAGTGTTTATTACAATTGAATTTATATTTTGTTTTATACAGTAATCGTAAAAGTTTGAAAATTATAATAGGCACTTAGATGCTTTAGTCCAAGTATTCACTAAATCAGGAGTTTATAAGTTGGAATGTCCCACTCTCCAGCAAACTTTACTGTATGTCATCAAAAGTCAATTCTAGTAGGCTTTTCTTACAAGAATGACTGAGGAGGAAGTGATGCCTTTCAGTGGCCCTGCTGGCTATTAGAAATACATTGAAATACATTGAAAACTGTAGTGAGTACATGAGTTCCAACACAGCAGACTAAAGCACTTGTTTAGGACTCCTTTAAATAAATGAAATATATATTATATATTGTTTAACTTGTGGAGAATGACTATAGTATGTGTTATATACATACCTGGGAACTCTACCTACCTACCTACCTACCTACCATCTATATATATTTATATATATATAGATATATAGACACATATTTGTGTATGTGTGTGTTATGTTTAAATGTATATTTTAAATGTTTCATCATTTCCAGGACTACCTGTTCTCCTAGACACTGAAGATAGTTCTTAATGATTTTGGCTTTATGTTTGGGTGTCAGGGTCTGCAACTCCAGACCCGACGAAGCTACTCACCCGAGTACCCGATGCCCGTGGGTACTGAATCCCGTGACGTGTCTCTAGCTTCTTCCTCCTCTGCCAGCATGCCTGCCACTAGGTGCGCGCTCTCAACAAACTTTATGCGTCCCCGAATGGAGACGCCTGGGAACGTGCAAGGATGACGTCACGGTTGGGGGCCAGAGTACAGCCTTACATTGGGGTCGTTGTTATGTTGCAGAATAAATTTGGGGCCAATCTGATGCCTCCCCAACTCTATTTGCAAAAATGCACCCCCAAACTTCAAAAACTCATTCTTATACTGCTCTCGGTAAACAAACTCCCATCACTCCAGAGAATCTGCTGCCATTTTTCTGCGGAATTTTCATTTCAGTGCATCCCTACTATATACTAAGCCAGACACTGAAGTGGTAGGCTTACACCACATCAATGTTTGGCTTAGTATATAGTGATAGGGATTACGCTGTACCCCCGTCAATGTATGCCTCAGTGTATAATAACAGTTATGCTGTACCACCGTCAATGTCTCCCTCAGTATATAGTGATAGGTATTACGCTCTACCACCATCAGTGCGTGCCTCAGTGTATAATAATAACAGTTCTCCTGTACCACCGTCAATGTCTGCCTCAGTATATAGTGATAGGTGTTATGCTGTACCACCGTCAGTGCGTGCCTCAGTGTATAATAATAACAGTTCTCCTGTACCACCGTCAATGTCTGCCTCAGTATATAGTGATAGGTGTTATGATGTACCACCATCAATGGCTGCCTCTGTATATAGCGATAGGTGTTATTCTGTATCACCATCAACGTTTGCCTTCAGTATATAATAACAGTAATGCTGTACCACGTCAATGTTTGTCTCAGTATATAATGATAACAGTTATGCTGTACCTCGTCAATGTTTGCGATAAAAGCTATGCAGTTTTAAAGTATGTGTTTGTGCCACATACAGGATCCGCCCCGGTGCCAAATACTCTAGGTATGCCCCTGATTAACCTACGTATTAAATTGATAATCATTAGCACGTGTTTGGTATAATTGTTTAATCATACTCCTAACTATATCCCTGACTTTGTGCAATTGTACCTGTTTTTGAAGGCAAAGGTGGTCACACCAAATATTTAATTTAGATTTTTAGATTTTTAAAACATTCCTACTTTACAGCATTTTTTCACACCTGTCTTAAACATTTGCAGAGTACTGTATGTGTAAATACTGCTGTGACCCAAAATGTTGATTTATTGAAGTTTGAAAAAGTGTGAGTTTCTATGGAAATACATTGAAAACTGTATATTATACAGATATGTAGAAGTAATATTAGGCTTTGCTGGTATTCGTTATGTGTGTTTATAACAGGAAATGCTTTTCAGAATACAGTTAGCCTAAATACACTTTCTGTACAAGGTGGAATGTCTAAGGATTGTGGTATGTAAGGCTTTATAGATCTCTGGAAATAAGTGGTCTGATCTATAAGACTCAATGTTCTGCAGAGACTCAGTCAGATGCTATGGATGTCATAGTCCTGAATTAGAGGGTGAGGCAGCCCCCTGTGCTCTCTGACTCACTCAGACTGGGACAGTTTGTATTCCTGGCACAGCTGACATTGCCTGTGAGGGGGGTAGAGGGGCAGCTGTCTATCTCACTCACTGATAACCCCTTCAAATCCTGGTTTTGTTATCAATTTAATAAGGAAAGAGTCAAGGAACCAATCCAGTGATTACCATCGTTGAATAGCCTTTGAGGGGTTGTTGACTATGTGCCCTCAAATAGGAAGATGTTGTTATATCACACATCGCAGATGAAAGTGGAGTTGATGGGGCAATCGGCTTCTCTTTTCTGCATTGGTTCTCTGTATTTTTTGCTCCAGTCTGTGGCAGCAAGGATAACTATTTAACATGAGTTGCCAGGTCAGTTCACAATAGGTTATCAAACAAACCTGAAGTGAATCTGATTATGCATTCCTTTGATTTAGCTATCCAGACCAATATTTTGGCATAAAATATAATTGGTAATCTATCTGCTTGTTGTGCACATCTAGACATTCTGAGGGTTTTGAAATAAATGTAAGCCATCACTATTAAATAAGATATCCATGGCAAATGTTTGAGTTGGAAGCACCCATGAGCAGGGCATCTGAGACCTTCCTACAATATTAATTTTGCATTTATGCTAGCTTTTTCCAAATAAATTATACCATGTACATATAGGACTTAATAGGTAAAGAATTCATCTTTCACAATATGTTGGGGCAGTGGAGAAAAGATACCAAGAGGGTTTTAGGGGATCGGTACTCACTGGGGAGAGTCTCATTATACATACTTATACATACCTTAAATTCTGTCTTTCAGCTGTTCAGTCAAGCCTAGGGAATCTTCCGGAAATATGCCATCTCTTTCCTAGGAAGTGAGAATTCCCTACCCAGACACAAAGACATTCCACAATCTGGCAATCCCCACTCCCAGGGCAGTAAATGCATTTTCATATACAACATTCAGGAACATTTCAAAGCTTAGGATGCCAGACATTGCTCACCCAGTCATAGGAAGTGATTTGATAATAGATAGTAATTAATACTGTAATACAAAGGAGAAATTGGCCCAGGGACGGGTCGTTCTGAGGATCTCTACAACAAATTCCTTCAGGGCCACACCAGTTGCGTTCTAACGGGTCCATACCTCTCATCTGTCCCATGAAGTAGCAATCCGATCGGGTTCTGCTACGTGCAGCTATCGTCCTCCCTCACTGACACTGAGTGCCAAGATATGATATTATTTCCAGGTGTGAAGCACAGTGAGGGAGTTACAGACCATAAGCCATGTACAGGAGGGAAGTGGAGGATACGGTTATATATATGTGTGTGTGTATGTTTGTGGTGGGAATAGACGTTAGAAAGAGGATAAAAATGTAAAAGACAGACAAGAAAGATAAAAGAAAAAAAGGGAAATAACATAGAAAAAGTGTGGAAAAGCTGTGACGGGGCAACATAAAATGCATTGCATACGGGGTTATATATAAAGGGTGATAAATTTAATAAAGTTGTTAACACAAGTTATCAATATAACTATTTTGGGGAGTACACCAAAACATGTATGTGTGCATATGTGAGACATGCAAATGGTACATCACATGCATAAAACATTAGAATCTACTGGACTTTTCAGTGATTGTTAGACAACTTACCCGATTGTGTGTTAAACTATACTAACTCTATTGTTTGGGACTTAAATAGTACAGAGCATACAGACATAGTTATATCCACTACTAATCATGTTACTGGTTGCTTCAGTCCTGTACCAATTACATACTTGTGTTTTCTTTACATTTAGCACCATTGTTATATTCTATTGTATATTCTTGGTTTAAGGTCTATCTGATCAATCCAAGTCTGTCTCCATGATGTAGAGGCATTTTAAGGAACCGTGATATGTTTCCCACTACTATATTGCAAGTGTGAAACATGACCTTCATTTATTAGGGAATGCTTAGTTGCCATGCGCAACATAAGCAGCTACTGATTATTGCACTAGAAACTGGAAGTAAGCTTCTTAAAAGTTTTGTTGGTGTTTTTTTAACGTGTCCATTCATTATGGTAAAAAAAATATTGGAAAAATATAATGATCCTGGTATTTAACATGACATTACATTTAAAGGTTAAATATGAATAGGTTTTCTTTTTATAAAAGACTGGCTTTAAACCAACCTTTCAACCAGCAGTGTAACTATGCCCTTCAGTCTGGCAAGATATCCAAAACTGACTATGGCAACAGCGCCCTGTACTGGGGCAAATCTGGTTTTACAGAAGTAGGCTTGATTGAACTGAGCAGATGGTCTCATTTTATATCAACCCGATAGCTGTTTAGGGTGCTTGGCTCCCAGTGCTGAAGTTATGCTGCATCACTGTAGTATTTGGGATACCTTGACAGGGCATACAATACACACACACAGATTATATTCATCTAAAACTGCCAGCCGGCTGGTCCCTACTGCAAGTGTATCTCTAGATTGGGTAGGAGGCTTAGTAATAGTATCTCCCTCCCCCGCTGCACACAGTGTTTTAAAATAGTCTCTGCCCTTTGTCCAAGCGGGAACGGTCCAGCTGACACAAGACCTATTTCTGTCTCTCATACCAGACACTGAATCCCTTAAAGGTGTAATGGCCCACCGCTCTATAAAGTGCCATAATATCTAAGTTATGTAACGGATTTTGGGGGAAAAAATCAATAGAACACCAAAGTCCTCATTGGGGATCGTCAAGCTGGATGTACTATAGCCGTCTCTACCTAATATATCGTTTTGTTGCAGTCTGTCAGTTCTAGTTTTGTAATACCATTTTGAACATATGCTTTGTAAGAAACACGGCATAAAATGTTGGGGTTATAAATACAAGATAATAGTTACACTCAGTGAGTGTGAGAAGTAGCATTCATGTCAGTGGAGGCTCCTCCATAGGATCACATGCGCACGTGAACCCCCAAGCGCAGAATGAAAACACTTTTTGCAAAATTCATAAAAAATCAATTTTAATCTAAATTAAATAGAAATAAGTGTATTATAATAAAATATTTAATATGAAGCCTCCTGTCCCCTGATGTAGCCTGCCTATGCAAGAAAGAGCTATGAACAGGCAGCCTGTTCATAGTTCTTTCTTCTATCGCACTGCTGCAGCGCACATGGGATAGAAGAAAGACCATATTTGCTCAATTGCTGCCAGAACCTTGCTTACATTACAAAGCCCCGGCTGAGCCACCCATGTGATCCCCGTTCGCACAGTAAAGGTTGTGCCATCGGGAGAGGAGCTCCCAGCCAACACACTCACCGCCCAGCCCGGAATCTCCCCAGTGGCTGACGTGAGCGGGGAGCCGGGGCTAACAACGCAAGGCGCCACTGATTCATGCACCACTTTTCTGGAAAGTGTAAGGTCTTGGCCTGGAATGGACTGAACATCTTGCAACATAGACAAGAAGGACAAATATGTATTAATATTCTAACAGAGAGTTTACATAACTCATAGAAACAAATTTCTATAGGATCTCTAACCACAATAATAGCATAAAAAGTTAAAAAAGAAAATTAAGGCATAAACTTTTCAGCTTGTACTGACTGAATTAAATATACAGTCCCAGAGATCTAAGACCAGAACCATTGCCCCTTATGAGCTGTCATCTCATATATAACATATATAACAACATCAACCCTTTCTCGACCTATGTCCTACTCGTTATGTCATAAAAAGTTGGCCCTACAGAACCAGTGATGTACCTGGTACATCGTTGGTTAAATATGCTGCCATGTCATCATGTATTAGTTTATATTGTGTAGTGTTGGGTTAGTTGATGGGACTTAGACAGAGTTAGGTTTAGAGTTAGGTAAGAGTTAAAAATATTAAAATCTATAAAACTTGAAATAAATGAAAATGATATGGTAATACTCGGTGGTTTCCAAAGGGGGACAAGTTAACAAATATATTTTTGGTATTCTTTTATTATCTATAATAGCTATGTATAATGTATACACCTATACATCTGTGAATAAATGTGTTTTATTTTTTGTATTTTTTATTTTTTCATAAAAAAATAATGTCTTATGTATATGAATATGATGTAAAAATATATATATATATGGGTACATCAAATCAGAAAGAGGGAAACATATCTCCTCCCAACGAACCTTCAGCATGTTCTCTTGATTGGCTGTGCATACAAACAAAGTGGTCTCGATTCCATGTACTCGACTATATCTAGTGGTAGTAGAAAGTACAGAATGGTCATTCTATACCCAATATGAACGTACCAATTGAATGCTTAAAATACATGTAAGCAGTAACACAAGGCGAAGGGTAATTGCAATACTCATCAAGATGCCCTCAAGACAACACTAGATCATTTAACGACAGATGAATTGTAATATTTGTGAGCTCAATACTGAGATCTGCATCTTCTGATTTCTCATTCTGATAATCCATGACTAATAGAAGGACATTTTCTAATCTCTTACAAACATCTGGGAAAGCACACGTTGGTTGTGGTTAATACTGTATTTGCTGCATATGCCAGATGCATTTAAATAATTTTTTATTTTTTTTAATTGTGGCTCCAGAAAAATTTGTAGAATATTATTATTTTCTTAAGATTTTGTTTTGTACAATGACAAAAACCCAAACTTACAAAAAAATGCTCTAGCCTCAAACGCTATTCCAGTACTACAACCTTTTTAAAGTATCCTTGTTAAAAGTACTATAAAAAGTACCATGTCAGAGGGGATAAAGTAGAGGGGGTAAGGAGTTAACATCTGGTTAAACTTAGCAGTTCGTAAAAGAGCAGGATGCTTTGGAGGAAAAAATGTAATACTGAAGAGTGCAACAATCCAGCACCCGCAGTGACTATTTCAGAAGCATAAATTACCATTCAGGGTTACCGTTTAGAAAGGAGAGCCATATTGATAATAGGCTACATGAATATTTTGTTCTAGTCCAACTTTCTGGTCTAAACAATGGCAATCTTAAGCACAGCTGTTGCTTATATATAAAGCTAATATGGGTGAGTATGTTTCTCGTATGAGGTGTCAGGGGTGTCTGAGTTTGCAAGTTCTTTAGACTATTTGATAAAAATATCTAAAAATGGACAACACTAAAGAAAATATAACATACAGATTTCTTTAATAAATAATGATAACCCATCCACCAAAAATGAAAATGAAAAATACAATTTCAAATTAAAATCATACTAAAAATAAAGAAAATACATCTCCCATGGCACAAATCTTTTTTTATATTTGTTATTAAAGGTTTTTTTATTTGAGATTTTAATTTGCCCAAATGGACATACATATTTAACAGGCGTATCTCATAATCACAGGGCAGCATTCTGCTTCTGCATCTAAACCACTGGGCACCTAATAACATCCAAGGAAATCTTCTGCTCTGTCAACAACCTAGCACATGTTGTTGACAGAGGAGAAGTTCATTGTAACTAATGCGGTATTTTTATGTTTGATGATGTTTCATTTGATGTCTGTTTACTCCTGTGACTGGTTAAATTAATATATTGGTTTTCCTTATAATATGTATTTACTGATTTCCTTAAGTTGGAAAAAGATTACATTAAAAAATCTGGTAAAATCTATTTGGATAACAAAACCATTCCTGTTGAAGTCATTGTGAATAGGTGTGAAAATAAACACAGGCGGTATACCCCACATTAACGTACACAATGGGGTCCAGGGCGTGTATGTAAAATGAAAATGTACTTAAAATGAAGCACTACCTTTCTTCACGTATCAATGCATGTACTGCACTGGGATTTACTGTGTAGATGTATCCATTTAA
>VKOC01018146.1:0-82694 GCA_009364415.1 Spea multiplicata
GCGTATAAGACGACCCCCCAGTTTTAAGAAGATTTTTGGGGGTTAAAAAGTCGTCTTATACGCCGGAATATACGGTATAGAAAAACATTTTACAGCTTGTGGTTCAATGTTGGATTTCCTACTGACCACTAGATGTCGCTATTAGAAGGACGTATCAGCCATATCATTAGTACAGAGTGATGAAGATGATCATTAAAATAGGTTCATACAATGAAAAAATAGAGACTAACATAATATATGGTTTTAGAATAATATTTATTCATTGCTTTGTAGTTTTAATAAAATATAACTGCAGGAAAACTGCAGAAAAGCATTAGCGTACCTAGTGAGGGGTGGTACGCCCCGGGTGCCGATCATAAGGGGGGTGTCACCACCCCGGCACCCCTCCAGAGACGGACACTAATGTCCGCAGCCAGAGGAGCAGGCTCGGTTAACCGGCTTAAAGTCAATCAAGAGAGCGGAAG
Source organism: Spea multiplicata (assembly GCA_009364415.1). Lineage (NCBI taxonomy): Eukaryota > Metazoa > Chordata > Amphibia > Anura > Pelobatidae > Spea > Spea multiplicata. The sequence continues at coordinate 465 of VKOC01018146.1, forward strand.
GTCTGTTAATGCAGACCTCCAATCCTGCTCCCTTGCGATGCGCGTGGCAACTGATGCTGTGCGTCGGGAGGGTCATATCCCGGTGCACAACACCGAAGCCCCGCCCACCACCTTCCACGCTCACTGCACAGGAAGGACAGGACACAGAAAAAGAGTCAAGAGGAAGAATGAAGAGGAGGAGGAAAAGTGACAGAGAAAAGGTAGGAAAACATTTAGTGAGAGTGGATTAGTAAGTGTGTGAGAGTGATGGGTGTTATGCTGTAGTTTAGGCTAAATGTCTGTGAATTAATGTTTGTAAATGAGTGTGTGTGTGATGGCATGGATGTGTAAGTGTAGGGGGTGTAGCATGGCATAGGAAGGCTGAAATCACATTCCTATCATGCCCAGGTTCCAGCATGTACTGGCAGCCCGGGCATGATAGGAGTGTGATTGCTGTTAGCAATTTAAATCTATATATATAATATTGTTGTTGTTTTTTTATCCAATTTTGGAGTGTTACTTACTTTTAATAAAAGTGTGGTTAACACTCCAAAATTGGACAGAAATTAAGATCAATTTAACCTATATATATATATATGTGATAGTTAACAGCAATCACACTCCTATCATGCCCAGGCAACCAGTACATGCTGGAATCTGGGTAAGCCTGGGCATGATAGGATTATGATTGCTGCTAACAATCATATATATATGTCCAACAAGCTCATATAGGTGTGTCGGTCCCTTTAAATACCTCATTTGCATAGTTAACAGAACTATTTTTTATTCACTATTACCCCAACCAATTTATTGCATTTGTATTTTTTTAAATCTATATTTATTCAGGTTTTGATATTTGGGAAAAAAAGAATATGTATACAAAATCACCCACAAACGGCGAGATGTACCTTCTGAAGAGAGAGAACCACAAGTCTCTGACAATACTAAGTCTCTGCCTCTAGCATCGATACAGTGTTAAGACCCCTCAGACCACCAAACCTTTTTTTCAATTACAGTTTAAAAAAATGGTTGATCAAAAATAACAGGTAACAAATACCAGAATCTGTAAAATCACCAGGTATAGTACCATGCTGTGCCTTCTGTGCTTCACTCCATTTGAGATTCATGGCATATTGTTTTTTACATTTCTGGTTCAGTTAATCAATGTGCTGACAAATAGACTTGCACTTCATTTTCGGACGAGTATGTTTTCATGGCAAAATTTATAGTTTCCCCAGTTCGTTCTATGACGAACGAACAAAAGAACATTGCACAAAAGAAGCAAAAAACGAATGTGCGCAATACGAAAATGTTTGTTTATTCGTTCACCCCGCAGCGTTTTAACTACACTAAGAGGAGGACAGTCTCGCCGTTTTAATTCAACTTTTTCTATGCGTTTATTTCTTGTTTCCATGGCAACAGGATAATAATAATTACAATTATGTTGTCTACAAAGACAATGTTTTCCCCCGAAAACAAACACAAATGTTCCATCGGCGCCCAAGTCTACTGACAAACTTGAGTGGTCAAATAAAGCCTGGATTAACTTTTACAGTTTTCCCTTAAATAAATTGACAGAGCATATTATATAAAGGACTCTATCTGCATTATAACATACAAAAACTTGATGAACAAGCCACTGGGTGTCACTGTTACTTTAGAATATAGAAAACTTTTTGTAAAACTGGAAACAAGCAAGTTATTTTTTTTTAAAAAAACACAAAATCTAGAAAAGTGAATAGAACCCCAAAGAAAAAAAACACAAAAACTACTGATAATTACTACTAATAATAATTTACTATCAAAAATACTGTTACAGAGGTGAAATTCTAATTATTTTTACATTTTTAACTTGAATTACTTGAAAACTAAGTGGTCGTTGCAGGTCCCTACCAACAGCCCACCATGCGATATATTTATAGCTTATGTTTGTATTCTGTCAGATAAATAACTAAGAGGTTTGCTAGTAGAATCCATATGATGAAAATGTGTCTATATATCTTATAGCAAATTAGCCATCTTAATGTATGGAAATACAAGTTTCCTTAACAAGGTGCTACCGTGGCAGCTAGTTTTTAGTTATGAATTGTAGTGTGTTTTCTCGGGCAATGTAAACATTTTTTTTTGTTTGTTTCAGATGAAATCTGTCAGTATAGAATAATGTTTCCGGAAATAAATTGTTTTAGAATTTGATATTAGAGCACAAATGTGCATAACACCATATACACATTTGAAGATAAGTCTGTCTATCCTTTTGGTCATATCTTCTAGAATCTCACTTAGAGAAAATGGGAAATGATGACAGCTGCAAGGGAAGTAAAGTAAGCATGTAAGTAGAATTAGATAGTAACTGCATGTGTGTTTTCTCAAATAAAGCAGACACAGCTGCGTTTATCAACAAGATTGACTTTTTAAAGATAAAGGCTTCCATTCAATCTTGGAGGGTTCTGACCTACTGCAGCACTCCCGCAAAAACAAACCAAAACAACATTTTGTGTTCTGTGTGGAGCTCAGATCCATGACTATGGACTGCAGAGGGAGTATGAATCTGTGATACTGTAGAATACATATTTTGGCCTATTTGTGCTATTCCAAATGCTGACATATTCCAAATGCTGCGTATGACCTAGAGAGTGCATTGACACAATGAAATGATTCAAAAGGATCTTTGATAAAGGGACAAAGACTTTAGCTCCTTTTCATGCTTCATCACATATAAATGTCTGCTGCTCGTTTAAGTTGAATAAGTGTGTGCGAGTAATAAATGTATAATATCTACAACCATCTACAAACCATGTAAATGTGAACATTGTACATGGCGTTTTCTTCTTTCATGGTTCATTAATATTTTGTTTAACTGTCAACTGGAGAAGGATATCCAACGGAAACTCAAAGATTTTTATTGTTGTGGAAAGATTAAATATCTGTAATTATCAGTCCCACCTTTGTAAGTATACACTAATGTAATATTTCGTAAATAGGGACTAAATTTATACATTTAGACTTGTTATGTTTTTGTGTAACCATTTTTCATATGGCGATTTGTCTGTTTTGATGATTAATTGCTGATGCTTAATCAAAAACTTCTGCAAAACTTTTGTAAGGGGTGACTATTGTCCAATAAACAAATTTTGCTTTTTTCATAATATACATTTGAATGTATACCTAATTTAACCTCATTGGTATTTTATAAATATTGACTTAATTTACAGTTTAGATTTCTCATTTTGTATCTCAAATTAGTAATCATTTTATCATCTACAAAGATGATTTGTTCTAGAACTGCTGGAAAATGACAGGAATCATACAGCTATTTTACAAATCCATGTATACTGGGATTCAGAAAGTGGATTTAAAGGAGCGTGACTGATCATTTTCCTCCATATACAAGCAGATGGGAGTAAATCTTTCTACCAAACGATACTGTCAAAGTCCACAATTATACATATCATGGTTGAGCTGTCTGGAAGCCAGGACTCATTAGACTAGAATTGCAGTGTAATGATTACAATATGTGTAAACAGATGTGTAAACAGATCGGAAAGATTCCCTCCGAAAGCAGTGAGGAAAATACAAAAAGGAGAAAGGTACTTATTGTACTTTTTGTGAGATGTATATTCATGAAATGGGAATTTTTCTTGATGACAATCCCTCTTAGACTTTAGTAACAAATATATTAGAATATCTCCAGCTGTCTCACAATTGGATTGCATGAGATTTTATAAATAAGTATTAGAGGGATCATTTGACATTGCCAAAGAAGGAAAAGTATATGCATTTGTAGCAATTAAGAACTATTCATATTGTTCATGCACTGCCCTGAGAACATACATCTTATTGTATACACAATGTGTCATGGAAACTACCTGCTAGTACCATACCTGGGAGTATTGAGAATTAATTGGCTGGTGTAACCTCGGTCTGAAAAATGTGGGTTATGAATGGGATGTAGCTCTGGTTTCAGTGTTCAGGTTATAGGTAATAAAAAGGACTAGCATGGGCAAAGTTCTACACCATAATAAAAAGGTTTTTGCACCAGTGTGTGTCAAATCTTCAATTTCCAGGTATGTTACATAGTTACATAGTTATATAGGCTGAAAAAAGACATGCGTCCATCAAGTTCAGCCTTTCCTATACCTGTTATATTTGTTGCTGTTGATCCAAAAGAAGGCAAAAAAAACCCCGGTTTCGCTCTTTCCAATTTTGCACTAACCAGGGAAAAAAATTCCTTCTTGACCCCAAAATGGCAGTCAGATTTCTCCTTGGATCAATAAGCTGTTTCCCCATAATTAAAGATTATATCCCCGAATATTATGTTTTTCCAGGTATCCATCCAGTTGCAGTTTAAACGTCTGTACAGACTCTGATAAAACTACCTCTGCAGGCAGAGAATTCCACATTCTTATTGTCCTTACTGTAAAAAACCCTTTCCTCTGCCTTAGACTAAATCTCCTTTCTTCCAGTCTAAAAGCATGACCACGTGTCCTATGCATAGTCCTGTTTATGAACAGATTTCCACACAATGGTTTGTATTGGCCCCGAATATATTTATATAATGTTATCATATCCCCTCTGAGGCGACGTTTTTCTAAACTAAACAGATTTAAATTAGTTAACCTTTCTTCATAACTATAGTGCTCCATTTCTTTTATTAATTTTGTAGCCCGCCTCTGCACCCTTTCTAGTGCTATGATATCCTTCTTTAGAATAGGTTCAGAAAGTACAACCTGGAAAGTTAATGTCTTTCCTAAGATAAGGTGTTCAGGAATATTGAGACATTATTTACTGTAGTAAAAAGCAGGTATACAAAGAAATCTACATTTCAGCTTACTGAAATCATTGATTTCTTGTTTGCCTACAAGGAGTGTATATACCTATACATATACATACATACACCAAGCAGCCATAACAATATGACAGGTGAAGTGAATAACACTGATAATCCTGTGATCATGGCAGCTGTAAGTGGATGGGATATAGTAGGAAGTGAACATCTCATCCTCAAAGTTGATGTGTTAGAAGCAGGAAAAATAGGCGTTAGGATCTGAGTGATTTTGACAAGGGCCAAATTGTAATGGCTAGACAACCGGGTCAGAGAATCTCCAAAACTGCAGCTTTTGTGGGGTGTTCCCAGTCTGCATTGTCAGTACTTATCAAAAATGGTCCAAGGAAGGACAGGGTCACGGGCGGCCAAGGTTAATTGATGCACCTGGGGGGGGGGCTGGCCTGTGTGGTCAAATCCAACAGATGAGCTACTGTAGCTCAAATTGCATGAATAAGTTAATGCTGGTTCTGATAGAAAGGTGTCAGAACACACAAAGCTTGTAGTCTGTTACATAGGGGGCTGCGTAGCCGCAGATCAGTCACGGTGCCTGTGCTGACTCCGCAGGCGAAAGAGCCCACAATGGGCACGTGAGCATAAGTACTGGACCACATAGCAATGGAAAAAGGTGTCCTGGTCTTATGAATCACATTTTTTTAAAGGGAGACTCCCGTCATCATATGCACTTCAATGCAACTGAGAGGTCCATATTCATTTTTGTGGTGTCCATCCTTCCAAACCTTCCGGTTTCCAATACGAGTTATGTCACTCTGACCATATTTGGCTTTCACATGTTTGTACCACTCCCCTTGTATACTTTCATAAAGTAAATTATATATATATTTATATATTTATATATATATATATTGCGCTGTTTTAAAATGCAGTAAAATAGTATGATTTTATGGCAGGGAGAGTGAAGTTTTCTAGTGCCTTTTTGCTGCTGGCAGTGAATGTTGTGGTTAAACCAAACTAGAAAGAGCACATTGAGCGTGTTGTCTACCAAATATGTTTTCGGCTGCATGTATGAATAGTAGAATAAAATTTGTCATAAAATGTATATTGTCATGTATGAAAGCGATCTGGCAATCGTCTGAATTTTAAATACCTAAATAATAATTTTAAGGTGAAAAGTGAAATTTGTATTTAAAAAAACAAAACATTTCATGTGTCACTTGTTAGAACAGATCTGTTTTGGATTGTAGTTGCCGTATCGTGTTCCAGAATAATCTTCCCAGAACAAAGGTGAGCAATATGAATAGCCAAGAAATATGAATGCATGTTTGGCCCAATATGAAGCTTGTTATGTTTATGTTTTACAATTTAACTGAAGGGGAAATATAATCTCTGCAATAATATTAGAATGTAGAACATCCTCTTATAAACAAGAACTGTTGGAAAGTCCCTTGAGTTTCATGTGCAATGCTTGCAAAAAGTACCATATTAGCCAGGCCATAAATCACTAGTTTACATTGTTACCTTTGAATTTGTAGGATGTGGGAAGGCAGAAAAACAAAGATAAAGAAGCAGGAGAAGTATACATTTCAAACCTGGGCAAGTGGGACATGGGGTAACAAATCAGGAAGGTGCGTATTGTTCTAATGAGGGGACTTGGGGGTGGTCACGTAAGCACCGAGGGGCTCATGTGAGTAAGGGAGCGGTTGTTGGGTGTGGGTCATAACTTTAACCAACTATATGAAAGGATGGTAATTTAAACATAAAAACATATTAATGACAAAACAAAAAAATTTAAAAACAGAAATTTAACAAGAATAATCATTTATGAACAGGGCCGTGTCCTGTTACACTTACATATTGCTACAATTACGTTTGTAACAAGCCTATCACATTTCTTTGCCTTTTTGATTCAGTGTGCACGTAATACTTTCTTTGAACCAAATCCCAACATGATTACTGTGTAGAAATTTTGGAATTTCCCTTAACTAGCTATTAGTTGCTCTGTAAAAGATGGATTTCTTGTTTCTTATTGTACTCCTTTCAAGTACGTATTTGGTAAATGAAATTTAATTTAATAGTTAACATTATTGAATATATACGTTCATATACGCAGAACTTCAAAAAGTAATATAGAAAGATCGATTTTAGTTTCTTTAAATAATTTAAAGCATATGAATACATCAATATCTTCCAAAGCCTGTAAAAAGTATTTAAATTGAATAGTATTAAATACACGAGTAAGTATATTATTCATTTTAACCGACTAGAGCTTGTTTGGTCCTTTTTTAAAGCATATATGAATTCTTGAAAGGAAACTCTGTGATTGAACTATGCATTATATAAGAGACTGCCTAGCCTTTCCTGCAGGAGAAAGTGTTGTTACTTAGCAATGCATACCAACATTTCAAGACACTTTCTTTGGGGAACCTGGTGAGAGGTTTTTTAATTTACAAATTACCTGCTCCTTTGGATGATTATGACATCATATCCTGGTTCTATGTGGCTGTTCCTTTTATTTGCAGATAAAAGAAATATAAAAAACTAAGAATAATTACAAGATCTATGATGAAATATTGTTGTTCTAAAAGCATTCTCTCTTGTTGTTAGTACTCTGTTCGTATTTATGAAGAAAAGTGTGTGGACACTTGATCACACCTGCATTAGCTTGGTTCCAAAACCAGTTCCCCCACCACTATTTTGGGAAGGCTTTCAACAAGATTTTGCAGTCTGAGTATTTATGCTGAATTTATGAATTACCATATTTGTTCGATTATTAGACAAGGTTTTTTCCATTGCAAATGCTCTGAAAAATAACCCTCGTCTTATAATCAGGGTCGTCTTAATAAATCGAGACCTCAAATAGGTCTGACTATCAGACTAAGATCCAGATCCCCGCAGCGATGCCAAGGGACCTGATCCTCCTGTGTTATGCCCCCCCCCAACTTACCAGTGCTTCTGAGTCCCCGGTGCTTAGTCCAGGCAGAGTGTAGAGCTCTACGTGATTCGCGTAGACAACTTCCGCTGCAGCCAGGAGGAAGTGCGGTTAGCAGGGGGGTTGTCTGCGTCCATTGCGCAGACCTTCCCTGGCGGTCAGAGTTCCCCGCACCGGGGCGGTGTGTGGGGCTAGCGCACAAGCCCAACACCTATACACGCGTAACCCACCCACTAGGAGCGCCCATACCTTCATCCAGCTTCAGATCCATAATTACTTGAAATTAACTTAACTGTATACAATGGCAAAAGACACCGTTTTAGCAGGGGAAGGTTTAATAAAGGTGTTCTGTGTGATTCCTTTTTTTCCTACGTATTTTCATGATTTATAAATATTGATATCATGACTGTTACAGATTAAATACTTTTGTTAGTTAGGACCTATAGTTACCCTTGGTAATAAAAAAAATGAAAATATCTCTAATTTTGATAGTTTGAATAGTAATGGACTGCAGTAAAATATTGTAATGTTGTAATGAATATTATAACATACTTTAATTCAAATATAAAATTGCAATATCTATTTTGCAGTCATGCATAGGAATAGATATCAAATTAATCATAATTCTTAATTCCATTTATGAATGGATGCTTGAAATACAGGGTATTTTGATACATAACCTTTAACTTTGATTTTGAGTGATGATTGATGTTGCTCATGGTTACTCTCTTTCAGTTCTAACTATGTACATTATTCTAAATCCATAATTCAACTATGCAATACATCTTAATACTTAAAACATCTTAAAACATCAAGGCTTATCCAAAGGTTAAATTATTAATTTGCATAATATTTATTTTCTATCGACTTTCCATAGCACAAGAATGACAAGAGGAGAAAAACATGCAACTACAAAAATCGTTAATAAGGTCAGCATCAGAACACATATGGTTTTTACAGAGAAAAATCATAGTAACTACATCAAAGGCTTTCTTAAAATGTTTTCAGAATTTACCTTTTTTATTTCTTGAAGAATTATATCCATATGGATATTCCATTTTTGAAGTGTGCCCGAGGGATTCAACTTAATACAAGTATTTAAAATTATTCTTCACTTCCATAAGGATGATATTCTTATGTATAATAATAATAGTAATGGGATGTTTTGAAAAACCTACATAAGGATCTGAAGTTTTGGTAAATAGCTTTAGAGACAGCTGCTAAATAATGCGTACTGTTAAGCCTATGAATTGATATTGGTAAATAAAATCATCCATTTAATAAATTCATTATGAATTGAAGTATGATTTACCGGTATATTGGGAAACTAAACTAAAATGTGATGGCTCTAGGTTTAAACATGAACATGCAGTACCAAAATATGTATTTTGCATTGGCAGAACCCAAACGTTTATGTTAAATGTTTTCACCTGAATACATAGGTGCATAAGTGACCATATATGCTGAGCTTCATATAGGTTTTAATTTTAATTTAAAAAATAACATACGAATACACATCTAAACTGAACACTTTATAATTCCTCATGCAATTATGCATCTTTTCATCTCCACCGCAATCACAGTACATACCATTGCAGTGTGCTAAAAAGAACTTAGACTTACCATGCCATGTTACTTTTATATCACTTATTTGGCTTTTTAAATTTAATCCCCTTATATTATTTCAATTTTTTAATTCATCAAACCTATACAACATTTTTCCTCAGGAAACCTAAGAGACTTCAGGGACCTACGAGATGGATCTGTATGATTCTTCACCAGCACAAATGGAGTATCAGGTTTTTATTTTTAAAGTAATTAATATTAAAGGTTGTTTTTTGGCTTAGATTTTATGCCATCCAAAAACGCAATAAAACAATAACAAGGTTTGTGTCTTTGTCAAAGGTGGTACTCAAAGTGGTATGGGAAAGACCAAAATTTTAATTTACCTATGGCACCTAGACATTTAGTATGGCCCAACTAGACAGGTGCTTAGTTGTAAGGGAGGTCATTGTTTAATATTCTTTAATTATATTATTTGATATAGTGTATGTATCAAAATTGCCATCCATAACATCATAAAGAATTTCAAAAACATGTTAATACTCTTTATGTATCCTACTGAAGTAGATTTCACCTTCAGCATCTTAGATTCATGCTGAGACATAGTGATAGTTTGCATGGTGATTGTAATGCTAAGTTTTACTTACGTCTTTCTCCAAGTCCTGTAAAAGGTATAGCATCTGTTTAACTAATCAGTGCCTTCCAAGTTACATTAAACAGGTCTTAAGCCTGTAGTCAATCAACTCAACATTTGCCAAAGATGGTACTGGCAATTATGATAATTTTTAGCCACGTGAAACCTAAAGGTCAAAAGTTAATTGAGTATATTAACCGAGATGCACAATTAGTACCAACATTGGAGAGGTATTATAAACTTTTTGTGACGAAGGAAGCCAGTTGATGATTGATTGAGTGAACAATTTGATTTGATTATGCTCACATCAGAGTGTCGGAGACATATATATCTGATGTTTTTAAAAAATGACTACCACTTCAGGTTATTTCTTTGTAGCACATCTGTTGACTAAATACCAATGAATATTATATATATATATATATATATATATATTGTAATATCAATAAATGGTACATGTATACTGAAATGCATATTGAACACCCATATTACATCTATTATAGACATACAAACATAATTTACACTTTAAAATAAAGAAGGATGATTATTGATTCAGGTAGAGGGGTAATTATTTTCCTATATCAAAGAAAAGTAGTAGTATTGCAATAGGCTGTAGACACAATGAGGTAATGTAGACTTACTTATGGAGAAAATAAATTAATAATGACATGTTATAAAAGAATACCAGAAGGGCTTTACTTATAAAGGTAATGTTTGGACCCTAAATATTAATCATTATAGCATGCAAACCGGTTAATGCTTACGGATGATGATGAACATAAGGCTTACTTATTAATATATGTATTTCTGCTATGAAGGTACACTGTATGACCAAAAGTATGTGGACACCTGACCATGACACCTATAGAAGCTTGTTGGATACCTCATTCTAAAGCCATGTGTCAATACGGAGTTAGCCCATCTTCTGCAGTTATAACAGCCTCCACTCTTCTGGGAAGACTTCCCACAAGATTTTGGTGTGTGCCTGTAAAAATATGTGCTCATTCTGCCAAACTAACATTTGTAGGGTCAGGTACTGATGCTGGCTTACAAGTGGCATAACAATTCATCCCAAAGGTGTTCATGTCTTTATGGATGTTTCCTTGTGATCAGCGCCACAGTCATGATGGAAAAAGAAAGGGCCTTCCCCCAAATTGGTGCCACAAGTTGGAAGCCTATAATTGTCTTAAATGCCTAATGTGTTAGCATTAACATTATCCTTCTCTGGAACTAAGGGGCCCAGCCAAACCTTGAAGAAACACCCAAACCCTTCCTCCACCAAATTTTACAGTTATTCTGGTAGGTAGTGTTCTCCTGGAATCCACCAAACCCAGATTCGTCTGTGAAGTGTGGTTCACCACTCCAAAGAACACCTTTCCTCTGCTCCAGAGTCAACTGGAGGTGTGCTTTACAACACTCCTGCCGATGTTTGGCATTGCACATAGTGATCTTCAACTTGCGCTAATGTTGCTTCCAGAGGCAGTTTTGTGAGATATGCTACAGAGGTCTTTTGACTTTTATGTGCTACACACTTCAGCACTTGACAGCCCCGCTGTATGAGTATGTGTGGTCTACCACTTTGTGGCTGAGCTGTCATTGCCCCTAGATACAATACAATAGTAACACTTAAAGAGGGGTGGGACAGGTCTAGTAGGGAACAAATGCTTCAATGCTTGATTTTATATGTCTGCTACCAATGGGTATGGCTATAAAACACTTTAACTCAATAATTGGGATGGGTGTCGTGATACATTTGGTCATATAGTGTACATTTTTAAATGTACATAGCACAATTCCATATTTTTTCCATTTCCTGATAAGATTTTTAAACGTTTTCAGTTTGTCAGTAGCTCTGTATTTATTTTTTACTCGAGAAACCTGAAACAAAATTTTAGTTGAAAAACTCTAATTCAGTTGGAGTGGGGTATACTAGATACCGCTAAGAGACTTAATTTATTCAAGAGCCACTAAGTTATTAATAACTGGTTATATAAAGTGCTATAAATCTAGACAAAATAATCCATATCACCAGACACTGTTAATTATTTGAAAAACTCAAAATCTTGGAAGCGAACAGAATACATTGTATTTCTTAAACTTCCATGAAACCACAGCACACACTCACTTCAATGTTGCTTATGTGCAACAATATTTTACGTTCTGTACCTTTTATTTTATGTTAGTTTACTTTTTATTTTAAGTTTTATTCACCCAAATAAATGAAAGCTAGCAAAAAAAAAGAAGAGAAAAATAGATTAATAAAACTGCACATTTTGGTATGCAATCAGTTTTGTCTTAAAAGAAATGACATGGATATTTTACTATAATACTGCTTCACAGAGGCACCCCAATAATGCTATATTGGAGAATAGGTGTTTTTAAATTAGTGTTGTTGGTATAGGTTTAGAAGTTCATTGTCTTTTAGGTTGTGCATCACATTGGAAACATGGCCCTTAGCCATGAAATAGTTAGAAATAACACAATATTTCCCACTAGCCTTATTTTTAACATTGTGCAAATACAAATATAAACATGGAACTCATCCATATGCAAAAAGACTGATGCATCAGGACACTTTAGTAATTGTTAAGCTAAAATAAGATAAAATATTAGATTCTGTGCTATTTCTTGCTATTTATAGCCATTCTAACCTATGGTTTCAGGCAGCACTCCACAGTACAGGTGCCATAGTTGAACTCTACTGAATCCAGATAAAAAATTTCAAAATAAGCGTTTTTACTCAGCCCTTACTGTCGTGGTTTATTTCATTACAGCACAAGTGCCAATGTTTTGGTCCTCAAAAGGATACTATAGCCAGGGCCGGTCCTAGACCAAGTAGCACCCCAGGCAACAATGATACTGTGCAAACACACAGTCTAACAGAATACGTTGACACACAGTCTAACACCATCCATTGACACTCAAACAATACATTAACACACTGTCCATGAACACTGCACCGTCTCATACTGTTTACTGACACCGGGATATGACATAATAGTTATCAGTGATCAGTTGTGTTAAGCAGCTTTTATATATATATATATGTGTGTGTGTATCACAGACTCTTTCTACTTGAGAGCATTTTGTAAAATATTATGTAGGTAGATGACTTCTCCACACGGAGGAGCAGTAACATTTGTCTGTGGACTGTAAATGCTAAATGTGCCTGAAGAAAGAGGTAACATCTTTAAAACAGATGTGTCATATGGGTAGTTTTAGCCATAGTAGTCTGTGAAAATGTTACAGTAAAATCCCATTTCCCACATAAGCGTTTCTTTACAATACAGAGGAATAAGAAATGAAAATAACATCTGCCATTTTTATTCTAGTCAAACATGAGCCTCAATGAATTATTGTTATTGAACGTTAAATAATTATTCCTTCCAGTTCCTTTCCTTGGTGATATATATATGATGATTGAATACAGAAAAGCTTTAATAAGCCCTAGTTCCCATAGGCCACTTCTCAAATTACATTTGCAGTAGGCCTGATAAATCTAACAAATCTTTTCAATTAACCCTTTATCTATTTCAGTTTGGAATGGATAGCATGTGCAATCATCTATATACAACCAAATATATTGCAATGATTTACTAAAGGAATGGGAGCTTTTAAACATTCTAGTTACTTTTAGTAGTTTAGAATTTATGGCAAAATAAAGGATGATCAATTCAATTTTTGTTTCTTTCTTATAATTTTAATACTGTATCTATGTGATGCATGGTTTGTCCTAAACTAGGCATCCAGGCATAGCTATTTATCCTGAAAAAATATACAATCCCCTAGTTAGCATAAGTGTAATCTGTTAATAGAACTGTCTCTTAAATGTAACCATAGCAATACAAAAAAATCACCTGGCCTCCCACAGGGAAAAATATGTGCCGCCACAATGTTGGTTAATGGCCCAATGGTCACCAAAAGTAGAACTTTTGACATCAAGGGCCTTTTTTTCTTTTTGCAGGTGTAATAAAGTCAGAAAAGAACAATAAAAATTAACCAGTTCTTCAATGCCACAACTAGTACTAGTTAATCAGTTACATAGTTACATTGGCTAATTAGATTGAAAAAAAAGACATCAAGTTCAACTATTCCACAGACACATGTTACCCATCTCAAAGGGAAAGAGATTCCTTCTTGACTAATCCTGGACGAACATTAACTTTTATTTGTGATAACTCTGCATGCATTTCAGATCTACAAAAAAATCTTAACGTTTTTTGAATATATTGATTGAATTGGCCAAAACAACTGCAGATCACAATCTATTCCACAATTTGACCACCATAACAGCAAAGAAACTTTTTCTATGTTTAAGACAAAAGGTCCTTTACTCCAATCTCAAGGCATGCCCACACGTTGTCTGGAAGGTATGATTTATAAAGAAACCTCCAAAAAGATATTTGTATTGATCTTTGTCTTGCCTGTCAGTTAATTAAGGGTCTTTATAACCAGGAGTGGTTTTGTGGTTTTGACCCTGGCTTTGGACTTCATTCCTGACATCTGCCAGTCTTCACAGACTCTACTTTCATGTGCCAGTCCTGTTCCTGTAGATGGCGCCTAGGATGAAACCTAAAGATGCAGCAGACAGCTGTATTCAGAGGGTGAATCCCACCTGGTCCATGAGCTTTACTGGCCTGCAGAGTGTTTAATGTTTCTTGTATTTTGGCCATTACCAGCCAGTTGGTGGCAGAGTTTTGGTCTATGACTGATTTCTGTTACCCAGAGCTATGTGTAAAGGGCTCTAGAAGGGTACAAGAATGTACGATTTTTAAGATTTTTTTTTCTAACTAATCATCTTATATAACACGTAGTGTTTTATTTATAGAGGGTATAGGCATTTAGATGTAATTGAAGCAAAATTTTGATTTACAAAGTCTGTGGGAATATTTATATACATTTTTCCTAAAGCATGTACTATATGGCTAAATAACATTGTTTGGCTTTGTCTCTAGATGATTTTAGGATCTGGGAAAATGCCAGCATATGTCATATTACCGATGTTCTCACATGATAGGCAACAATATTATTTCAAATATTTTTAAAATTGTATGAAATTCACTAAGGAAAATAAGGCAAATACGTACTACTGCATTTTGCAATATGTTTACATATCTCACTTAAACCTTTTAGACCCAAAGAACTCTTATGAATATACTAGTATAAAAAACTTTGGTGGTAATGCAATGTTTAAGTGAGAGATTTCTTGGAAGTCAACACATTGATTTAAAAGGGGAGAATCATAAAAAAAATTCATACATTAAAAAAAAACAATATCATACCAACAGTACAGCATTCCACAGGCACTTTCCTGCTATCACATATCCCTTTGATAAAATAATGGCTAAGGCTCCTTGAATCTGTGGTCCAACAGACATGGAAGAGACACCTGTTGTCTTCCATCCATATAAGGAATTTGGAATTGGTTGCATGTGTCTTTCCTCTCTCTTTCTTAGTCTATTTGTCATTCATCTTTCTTCTCTCTTTTTACATCTCTTCCTCTCTTATCTCCCACAATCATCCTTTTTTCTCTCCTCCCTCCTGCCTTTACCCCTTTTATGTCTCTCTACTCATTTTATTTTCCCTTTTTATCTCTCACTTTCTTTTTTTACCTTTCTCCCTCTTTTTCCTTTTTCCATCTTTTAACCCTTTCTTTTATAACTCCCATTTTATGTCTTTCATTTGTCTTTATATCCCTTCCACTGTCATTTTTTTTTCTATTCTTTTTCTCTGTCCCCGTGGGGCAAGACAGAGCAGAGGGGCAGTGGGTAGGATGTATGTATATGTGTATGCATGGATGTGTACTTGTGTGTGTGAGAATGGATGTGTAATTGTACGTGTGTGTGAGCATGCATGTGTATTTCTGTGTGTGATTGAGCATGGATGTATACTTCTGTTGTGTTTGAGCATGGATGTGCACTTCTGTGTGTGTGAGCAAGGATGTGTACTTCTGTGTGTGTTTGAGCATGGATGTGTACTTCTGTGTGTGTGAGAATATATGCTTACTTTTGTGTGTGTATGTGTCAGGCTCCATCTAGGCTGCAGAACTGCTTATCTCTGGTTTCCCCTGTCCTGCTACAGTTCCCCTGTCTCGCTACAGTTCCACCTATGTTGTGTTTCCTTCAGTGTTATGCTTTATGCTTGTTTGTTATAATACATTCCTGGAATTCCTTATACTTTGCCATTAACTTCCGATTCTTGTATTTCGGTCCTGCTCTTAGCTTCAGCTTCTGTTTTCTTTATCCATTGTGCCTCATCCATTTGTTATGTTTGTCATTTGTAAATGCATGTCTTTATCTCTGTTCTGTGTTTAGATTCAATGTTTAGTTTTAGCTTATTAGAAATTCAGTAGGCAGGGTTTAGCGCTAGGACCCACCTAAGATTGGAGTACTATGGTGTAGTGGTTGGCTAAGAATACAATGGCCATCTGATGTGACTAAATCCCCAATTTTTATCTCATAGTCCTAGGCTAGTCCTGTATTTATGTCTGTCAGTATTTTATGTTACCTTTGCCCTCTTTTCCCGGAAATATCTGAGGATCTTGGTTCCTTTCTCCTCTCTCCATGTCAGAGTTAACAATCCTATCCTTGCTTAAAGGAGAAGCATTTGAGGTTCTCGGCTCCTCAGTTCTTCTCTTGTGTTCCTTGCCTTGCTCCCTGTCCTTTGTTGTTCCCTGTACCATGTATGTCTTGTCTGGTTATGTTTATAATTTGTGTTCTGTGTATTCTTAGTTATGTTCGGCTTTGCTGGTTATGCTTTATTGAGTTTCCCATGTATTTCTCTCTTGCTATGTTTCTTGCTTGGTCTCCCTGTTTCTTGCCTAGTCCCACTTGCTTGTTCCGTCCTCCTTGCTCGCAGAGTCCCCTTGCTTATGCTTCTCTAGCCTTGTTTAGCCTCCCTCATCTCAGCCTGCAGAATCCTGCATTTTTCTCTGTAGTGCTACCTCTCATGCCTGCTCTAAGGTGCCTGCAGGATATCAACAGGTTTTGTTTTGTACTGGACAACATCTGCAGCCCTGTCAGGGCCATGGTATGTGGTTGCACAACCCTAGGTGCTTAACACACGGGAGAGTGCAGTTGCCCTGCACCAGGCCCTGTCCGACTCTGCTACTGCGCTACAACTCCTGAAACCTATGATTGAGTGCTCTGGGTCCTTACAGTAAGCTGTATGGACCTCACCCCTGACAGTGTGTTTGAGCATGCCTGTGTACTTCTAGTGCAAAACAAGGACATAATTTTCGGGAGTGCAAACATTTTGGCTACCGCTATAAGAATCGACGATGAAATCTTCGTCTGGGTTTGAATTTCCAGCAGTTGACCATGCTTTGAATATAGGGACTTTCAATAAGGAGGAGTAGGACTTTTTGTTTCTAGGTAGGTGAGATAATCTCTCTAGCAATGAAAAGAAAATCATTGTTTGAGTATGTTCTCTACATCGTGAGGTATGCCAATCACCATCACTTGTTGATGTTTTTATAATAGGAGACTTGTTTATACTCTTTATGGAGCTGCATCAGGGGAGAAATAGACAACGCTGGGTCAGATATTGTGAGAATGATGTCATCTGTGAAAAGATTGGGTTTGTGGGTGTGAGAATTGGATTCCCTGTATCTGGTCCTGCATTCAAACTTTAATAGCTAAAGGTTTTAGGGCTAGCACAAAGATGAGTGGTGACCCTTGTCGGGTACCATTAGAGATGGAGAATCTTTCTAAAAACACTCTGGTTGGTGGTGAATCATAAAGATATGATATCCCTTAATAAAGGGATGTGGGAAATCTAAGGCTATAAGTCTAGACACTATATACTTCCAATTAATGTTATTATAAGCTTTTTCTGCATGTAGGGAGAGGAGAAGTCTTCATGTGATGAGTTCAATGTGGAGATTATATCAATTATTTGTTTGGTGATGATTCGGTGCTTGCCTGTTTGAGATAAATCCAACTTGATTTTGATAAATGAAGGAGAGGTGGAAAAAATGAAATCGGTGTCGAGTTGGGAAATTGGCTGGAAGTATCCTCGTCTGGCTTTGGAGTGGTTACTGTTGTGGCTTCGAACATTTCTGGGGGCATTGTGCCTGATTCGAATACATAGTTGAAAAAGTTGGTGAGGCTTGTATTTGAGCTTGGGTTGGTTGTAAATGACCTGGGGAGTTGCAAAATTATTCTCTATATTTTTAGGATTCCTAATCTGATCACCTCTATCAGAGTTAAGGAAAGGAATCATCAACTGAGCTTGTGTCTTGCATAGTTTGCAGTCTATCTGCCTTATTTCTTTTAGAGTAGTAGAGCCATTTTATTTCACGTAGGGCATATGAGGTCTTGTGGAATAGTGTTTTGTTTAGCTCAGCTCTGGTAGAGGGGGTTATGCTGAGCAAATACTTAGAGGACTTTGATTTGTTACTTGCTTTTAAATCTGCTAGCATTATAATGGGCTCAGTTTGACACTTTCTGTTGAGGCATTTAACCTGCTGGATAAAAACAACCCTGAAATATGCCTTATGGGCCGCCCAGAGTAGATGATGGAATTTGAATAGCTTCTGTGTGTCATGTCCTGTAGAGAAGTTATTATGTCAGGTGGAGGTATCTAGTATTGTCTGTATCCTTGCTTACATGGTACCGCTTCCAGCCAGGTGTATATATTATGTGGAAGTTGTAGAAGCTAAAATAGGGAATAATGAGCCTACCAGTTCAATGTGTACCCTGCTGCTCCCATCCTCACCACCAGATGGTAAAGGATGGCTTAATGTCTGTCTTTGCCTTTAATGCACACTTCTCAAAAGAACTAACACAATGAGCAGTCATGTGGAATTAATACAGCACAAACATCTGGATATATCACATCATTAATGAACTTTTGGGAATGATGAGTGGGGTATCAAACCACTGGTTATACGGAAAACTCACCCAAAACCCCTTCCTCAACAGGAAAGCTGTCTAACTATCTGGGTACCTACTCAGCAAGGGCAGCATCATCTCCAGCCGTATTAGAGTCTCCCCTTTGTGCACCACCAACATTCTTGGCTCCTTTTTGGTGGTACCCATTGCAGCCAGAACACTACTGTTTAAAATGCCAGAGGGTGTCCCACCTGCACTGCCCCTCATTAAACCTACAATAATAACCCTTTTTGCATACTAGCCAGCAACCCGGAGGTGGCAGAGGTGCTGCTTTCTTTATTTTTTTAATGTTAAACATTGTTTTGAAAAGGTAAACACGTTTTTCACCTAAGAATGTATTTTAAGCATTGTATGTCTCAAATTGCCCAATTATACCACCCTCATCTGCTTTTTAACAAGAAGAGTATTTGCTATAGTCCACAGGATTACCTGCATCTGACAAATTTATGTTTTGGTCTGTTGGTTTGTGATTGTCATGATCACGCTAAACATGGAAAACCATGCGTTCTGCATCACTGCTTGGAATTACAGCATAGCTTTTTGCAAGCTGTGTTGATTATAGAAATTTACACTTGGTGATGCCTGCGGGATGTGTTTCAGCATTCACTTCATTAAATCAGCACCTGGCTTTGGTCGTCTAAAAATCTGATTTTAAGTGATGATTTGTTAGGAAATTAATGATAATAAGATCTACAGAAACAGAGCCTGTAAAGTAATTTTCTAAAATAACAAGGGTGTGCATTTTTTAGTTGTTTTTGGTATTTCTGTAGTTGATTTGGCCATGCATAAAACGTACTTCAGAGTAGTTTGGTTTCGAAATTAAAAGACATTAAATAAACACAAAACACTAAATATTCATTCATATTTGTGTAGATGCAAAAACACAGCTTTTCTTCATATGCAAATAGTTTATGTTTTTGTAACCTAGTAGGTAAAATGCAACATGTCATAAAAACATGTCACAGACTGTCAGGGTTGATTGAACGGAGCACACCGCAGAGACACCTTAAATGAAGAATGGCCAGACAAGGAAACAATTCTCTAAGAAGGATATTTTTTCCGATAGTTTCAGGCAGGTAGTAAATGGAAGGTAGATAAAACAAGACGAGGTGAAGGGTAGGAGAGTATCACAAAAGTCCAGTAGTAAAACCGAGGTTAGGGAGCCGGGTAATCCACAAGGTACAGGTATAAGGTATTAAATAAGGTATCAAATAAGGTATCATCAGAACAAACCACACCCACAAGAACATGGTGGGGATTATACAGCCCATGCTGTTATAATAGAGCTATATTTGGCTCTATATAGTGTAAGTGTTTCCTGTTCCTTGGCTCCATAAGACATACTGCACTATTTTTTCTTCATATTACATATCTCCATCCCCTCGTTATATTGGAAGACCCTTATGCACTTTGCCGCCCCAAGCGCCTTTTTTTTTTTTTTTTTTTTTAAAGTGGAGGAGAGAAAGCCCCTTTCTCTCCTCTGCGAGCCCTCTAGCTGAGCGCAGGAATACGACGTCATTTCCGACGCTCAGCAGTGAAGCAGCGCGCACCGCGGCAGAGCAGGGAGACTCTCGCCGCACGTCTGCTGGAAGGTAAGTGAAGTACAAAGGGGGGGATTATGGGAGGGAGGAGGGTAGATAATGAGAAGGTAGGGAGAGGAAGGGTAGATAATGAGCAGTTGCATCGGCAGGGGGCATTTCAAACTTCGCCCCAGGCGGCACTATGTCTTGGGCCGGCCCTGGTCATGATTTATTCAACAAAAATAAAGCCAAAATGGAGACGTCATAGTGTCATCCCTTCTGAGGCTAGGTCAGGATAGAATGACCCGCAGGTAGAAGTTAAATATAAAGTCAGTGAAAGTATTCAGTATCTGTTTGCCCCCCCCCCCCCAAATAAACCCACCAAAACTGTTATATTGGGTATGAGGAGAATTTATTGAACTGATCATGCCATGTGAAATGTGTGGGTTATAGGGTAGTCCATGTAAGTGAGAAATGTGCTAGCTGGAAATGATTACAAGCACATTTAATTATACAGTTGCCAATTGCTAGTGAGTAACTGAGCTGGCAAACCTACAAATACCGGTCGAAATAAAGTCTTAAGCTGGTGCTTGTTTCAACATTACATTCTGTCTCTTAGTTTCTGAAGTATAATCAGAAAATGTTTTTCTGACCCCAAAGAAATGGAAGCCTTGCGATTCCCCGAATGTGTTTTCTGAATGGTCGATAATCATTTCCTGTTTAATATACAGACATTCCATCAGTGAACTGCAAGGATTTCCTGTCCCTATAAAACAAAAAGAAACACAAGAATCTGCCCTGGGAACTAGGATAAAATGAACAATGAAGTAACAAAATAATTACAGTATTTCAGCCGTTTCCCCACCTTTATTTGATAGTCTATATATATTTTCATTATCTAAATTGTTATTTTAAACAAAATGTGCATTTGAAGTGAAAGCATATAAATCCCAGTTTGGGCAAAAGTTATATATAGCCAGACTGAAATATTGTTGGTAAAAATATATATTTTTTTTATCGCAGTTGAGCCCTTTTCTACAAAGGACATGTGTATTTTATAACAGGACAGCTTTTCACGTAATTACTCGTTTTTCCAAATTGTGAAATTCATAAATTTTAGATGGAATCAAAGCCCTTTTAAGATAAGTCTTTCCGCGATCAGAAAAAAAGAACCCAGAAAGAATGAATTTTTCAGTTAGCTTTAAAGATCTATGCCTTTGACCTATGTGTGTAAAAAATATATCTCTGTTTAAAGTCTCCTAACAAATAAGCCTTGTACAGAAGGCCATTATAGTTACAGCAATATATTAGCTTCTCTGGGACTATAGAAGACCCATCTAAATCATGTGCCATAGATGACCGCGAAGTTTACAGAAAGCCATGATACTAGATCTAAACTCTTAGTATTCAGTTGAAAACAACCTTGAATTATGACCGGTAACACAAAGAATTTTTCTTTTTATGGAAATAATCAACAGGTGAACAGCAATGTCTACAACTTTTTTTAAAAAAAAAAAACTGTTTTGGGTTTTTAATTGAGACTTTTTGCACAAAAACCATGCAAAACTAGGGGTGTGATAAGACAGGTGCTGCATGTTATAATGTGTGTCTAAGGACTTATCAAGAGTGGGAGCCGAGTTGCGGGAGATGGTGTACGCCCTTGCAAAATAACAATGCTCAGAGTGACAGGATGGAGGAATCACTTGAGCGGTAAGAGTGGGCATGGGGACAAAACAGGTATGCAGTACAGACAGGGGATATCCAGAAGTAGAGGTCAGGGCCGGCAGACCGGGTTCACAAACGATGTAGCAAGGCAGCACATCCAGCAGGAAAAAACACACAACCAGATACTGGGCTGGAGGTGAGGCTGACCTTTAAAGTCAGTTGAGGGAGGCAGAGTTCAATCCATAAGAGAACTAAGTCATAACACATCAGTGCGTTCAAGTCCAGCCAGGCCCCTTAAGGGGGAGGCCACGTCTTGCAGTCTGTGGGACTCTGAGTGATGCCTGACAGAGTGAGTGTACATTACCGTATGCGAGTGTGCAGTAAAGTGTGCATGTGTTTGGATATGGTGTTAGCGTGTGTGCTAGCATATTGTTTTAGCATGCGGGTTTGCATGTTAGTGTAAGGTGTTAGCATGTGTGTTATTACTTGGTCTTAGCAAAAGTGTGTGGGTGTTAGTATAGAGTTTTAGCATGAGTGTGTGCTATTATTTGAATGTGTGGGTATTTGAATGCTGGATGGCCCAGCAGGAGGGCAGGTACAAAAGACAAAGTCCAAGAGGCAAATCCGAATTAGGGCAGGCAGCGAAGGTGCAACAAGGGAAACAAGCCGGGTCAGGATAGGAGAGAAATCCAGAAGACAATGCCAAGGTCAGGTGCCGGAAGGTCAATCAAATAGCAAGGGCTAAATATGCAAAGGAACGGGTCAGAGCAGGACTAAAGGGAACCAGAGTGCTCAATAACTAAGCACAGACTGAAGGGCGTGCAGGGTTTTTAGAATCCACAGGTAAAGCCCCCCACTGACTTCTAGGTGTTTCTGCCCTCACCTGTGAGGTTATGCAATCCCCTAAGGGATTACCACCCTCTCTCTCCACCTTCCCTATCTCCACCAAAGGGATGCCGTCCACCTAGCGATGGCACGCTCCGCAGCAGCAGCGGCGGCCGTGATGGAGTGGCGGCGCGCCTTGTGGTGATTGCCGAAGGCGGCCGCGATGGCGCGGCTGCCACAGGCAAGCAGAGGACCACAGGTGGACGCCCCAGGTAAGAGGAAAGGAGAAGGAACGGGCCCAACAGGCCCTGAGATTCTGAAAAGTGCCATTGGCTCTGTAAAGGAGGATGGAGAATAATGATCAGAGGTGGGCTTCATAATCCAGAAGGCAAGGTTCAAACCATAGACTTGGTTTATTCCTATGCCGGGTAACCAAAAGAGGTCAATCCTAGAAACATATTCAAGAGTTAAACCAGAGATTTATCTTATTTAGTTTGCGGTATCTACGTTTTTGTACCTGTAGTGGTACATACATACTTCTAGAATCAATGGGTTGCAAACTGATACACTATATCAATTTGAGTGCCTTTATCCAAAGCTGTATTTTTGCATGTTGGACTGACAAACAAATGGAATCTCTTATGGGTCGCTAGTCAATTGTAAAGTTCCCTATAAAATCTTATTTTGCAAGTAAAAAACAAAGCAAAAAACTTTAAGCAGTTGTATGAGAGCACACCCAGGCTTTACTTGATAATGTGGTTCTGAGACAGCCAAGGTATCATTGTTCAGGATGATGTCAGTCAGAATGTACTGTCACTAGTTAATTGGCAGTTTATTAGACTTTTGATTCTGCATCCTATTCATAGGAATTGCAAATTTACTGAATTTAGGCAAAAGTACAAAGCCAAGAAAGCCAGACCAGACCCTCCCCATGAAGCAGACAAAAGCTCTACATTTTCACACCCTCATTCACATTCTCTCTCTCTTTCTCTTTCCCTCTAAATGTTTCCCTATCTTCTCTACCAACCATTCCACTTTTGCCGACAAATTCCTGTTCTTTATCATTTCCGCGGACATAACCTGGCACTAAATATTGCCAAAATGGCAGTGCTTCCAGTGATGTGTTAACCATATACAAAAAGTTTGGATTGGTATACTGATTAAAGTACTTTCGATTTGGAATGCAGTGTCAGTTTAAGAAATATAAAATATCACTCTGAATGAGAATGCAATAATGTAGCAAACTAACAGAACTTTTTCGAGGAGGTAGGCAAATGGTATCTTGAACAAGGTAAGAGAAAATGTAACCTTTCTTTCTTGCCTATCCAGATTCAGCAAACTGGGAACACTTTTTCCAATGTAGCCATGGATGGGTTCACAGCACCAGCACTTTCCCTCTGATGAAATCTGAGGCTCCACAGTAACTTTTGCTTTACTTTTTAAGACTTTTCTCCCAGCTGTTTAGGGCAGACCCTAAAGAAGCTGGTCAGAAATCCTGGTCTTTCACTTCCTGCAGTTGACCCTTGTGTCTGTACTTCTCACACATCTAAACAGGTGCCTCACCAACTATTGACCTGCATAGAAAAGAGTTACGTCAATAAAGCAAGCATTCCATTCTTCTATTCTTCTGCTCTGTGCAGACCAGAAGAGAAGATGAGCGAGGAAAGACGGTGTATGATCCCAGAATGAAAGGTGTCAGTTTTCTAGCTGCTCATTAGTGCAGTGCTACATATATCAATGACCAAACATATTAACACATAATGAAATGATTTCTCATTATTGATGCTCACAGTGGCCCTTGATGTAGTGGATAAGAACAAGTAGTGAAGTCATTACTGCACATTAAGCCAATTAAAAATGTTGTAGCCTCCTCGAGTATTCTGCCACAAGTGTGACATTAGTTAAAGTTGATGGTACTTTTTATTGATCACAATTTGGTCTGGTGTGTGCCAATTATGACACGTCCTAATTAGGAGCAAGTGTAAAAGAGAAAAATATAGAAAGCTAGCAAATGAGTGAAAGTTGTTGTTACAGCTGTTAGGGGTTTTACACACATACATTTATTACACATAAATAAATCCTATGTATAAAAAAGGAGTGTATTTGTATAAGAGGGTCGAGATAAAGGGGTGCAGAGTTGTTAATGGCTCTGTAGGATATATGTATGTTTCTCCTTTCCTATAGTATAGAGGGTTAGAAATGCAAAATACTATTCATAAATCCTGTGTATAAAACCACTAACAGTCGTAACAACAAGTTATCATCTGAAATAAGGGATTCCACTATAGTTATGTTACCTGATGGAGATTGTGTTAGAAAATTTTTTTTACATCTATATCCAACCTACCGTATTTATCGGCGTATAACACGCACTTTTATATCTAAAAAAATAAGTTTAAACCCTACCTGCGTGTTATACGCCGATAACTTTCTGTGCTGCACGATCTGCAGCCGTGTCTCCCGCACTTCCGGTTCCGGCGAGGGTGCGTGTTATACGCCGGTGCGTGTAATACGCCGGTAAGTACGGTATATACTAGGAAAGGAGCACTATAAATATAACGTCCACAGCCCTTCACAGCTCAGCACCCCCCTTCATCTTTAGGCTCTTATCCAAATACAACCCTTACCCCTTTGTCTTTCCTCTCATGACCTGCCTCTTTCTGTTACCACCTGTACCTCTACTCACTCCCATATTCATACATGCTGTACCCCTTCTCTGGAATTTCCTACCTCATTCCATCAGACTTTCTACCTTGTACGCAAATTTCAAAAGCTCTCTGAAAACCCACCTTTTGGAAGAAGTGTAAAACCTTTCTTCCAAACACTCAGCCAGGATCTGAATCAAGCCATCTGAACAACCAACAGATCATCCTGACTCGATCAACTCATCCCCATCCAAGCAGCCCTCTCCTACTGTTTCACTTCCTCCTCAACCACTGACTAGATAGGAATATCGCAAGATGTACTCTTTGTTACTGTGTGTGACACTATGTAAACAAACATTATGTAATAAACTGTCCTCAAAGTAATATTAGTGTGAAACTCTTATTATGTCCAGTTGTACTCCTACTCTCTCTCTCTTTGTTGGTGTGATTTCTTTTATACATAGATTACAATATCATTTGTAGAAGCCTTCCTTACATTTTCTGCTCAGCCCAAGTACTACAAATGAAAGGGAAAATGCAACTATAAGAACGGACTACATTGTGGTTTTGTGCTTACTGAACTGTTACTGCACTGTAATGTTTTCTCTATTACTCTCTTAACTTTCTCATAAATCAGAGTTATTGGACAGATATTTGCTAGTATAAAAAAATCTGTATTATGTAAATAATATTACCATGCATTAAAGAGAAGAGACTTCACCTGTACATTGTACCTCATAAAGCCACAATGCAGACCTCCTAAACATTACATGCAAACTATAAAATATATTTATCATTTGACTATATTTTGGCAATGTATGTATTTTCCTTTTATGAACAAAATATATTATGGTTTAAACAAAATACTCTTGTTTTATCTTTTTTTCTGCCTCTACAAGGCATATGAAAAACAGATCTTAAGATGAGTTTTCTCTGGTTTATAATGTGCGAAGGCATGGGTCATTTTGCTGAAGTTTGGTTGTAAATTACATGGTTCATGGATAGTCAGAGATTAAATATGGTTTACAAAAGATGTAATGAAAACCAAAACTTGGAAAATGTTCTCCTTGAGAGAATGTATGCATTAAAAAGCAGATGATTAAAATTAAGTGGAAAAGTAAAACTTAAGTTGTTTAGATTTTAACTAAAGCCGGGAAAACAATTTAAGTTAAAGTGTAGTGTCATAGCACAATATTTGTATTGAGGCATGATACGCATTAAGAGCAAGCCACAAAACGGAACACACCAAGTTCTCCTTTTAAAGAACACAGCATTGTTTGGGCAATCATAAAAATATATAAATAAATATATAAAAAATTCATATGTGTAAGCTGGGAAACAGGGTCACGTCATGATATTACAAGTATAAACATAGTATCTAAATTAATGCAAAGAATATGTTTAGAACAATTAGAGTTTTAAGCTGTTGGTTAACATATACTAAGACAAAGAAAAACAAATTGGTGTGTTGTATTTAGAAATATTGTTGTCGAACAATTAGCTATTGTCCTGCTACCCAGGTAAATGCATAAGTAATCTGTATTATTAATAACCTTGATTTGTAACATATGGAGCCTTCCTTAATTAAGAGGAGAGTATGTACTATGAATTCAGTCCAGAGCACCGTGATTTTTTATTTGTTTTTACTTAGTTGTTGTTTGAAAGTGTGGTATCCTGGTTGTATAACATAAAGTGCAATTACTGCATCCACCATAACAATTAGCAAAATAGAATGCTGCCACAGTATATTATATATAAGGAGGTCTTGCTAACCTGGGATAAGTCATTTGTATTAATTTCCGACCTTGATTTGTTACATATGGAGCATTCCTCAATATAGAGGATAATATGTGCAATGCATTTATGGGTATGTAGAAGCATTATTAAACACTCATCTACAGACACCAGATAAGCCAGAAGGCTTGTTGTTCCCTCAGAAATCTCATGGTGCTGCCACAACCACAAGGGATTCTGGGTAGGCGCATGCAAATAAGGTCAACAATTATCACCTTTTGCCTCTATATCCACCTTATACATGGATCCCTTGAAAGTAATTGCCCGCTGTACAAGACAGCCTGTATAGGCTGTATCGGCCTCCAGAAACGTAATTGCTTAAACGTAATTTTGGACCAGAGAATGTTTACACATAGGAGCAGTGGGTTGCTTCAGATTCCACTTTCTCACTATACATTCATTCACAATTTTAATGTGAAGGTGTAGAAAATATTTCTATTCCTGAAACATCAGTGTTCATTTTATTTTGAAAATTGCAGACTTTTAAATACCACCTCCACCATGAGTTAAAGGAACAAAGCACTGAGCCACTATTAAACTATTAAACTATCTTTTAACTTACCATTCAACAATACAGATAACATAAACCAAGAATAAAGTTTAACTAACAGTATTTATTTTGATAGACATTTTGTTTCAGGTGCTGGCAACTGTGATCCACAAGGGACCTCTAGGATATTAAAGCCTCTCCCTGTTGCAAATCACCTTGAAGATTGTTCTTTCACTTTTTCGTAAGTCAATTCTGGATCAAAAGTTAAAGCTTGGAAAAGACTATTAAAGTTTATTAAAACAGGATGCTACAGTACATTCACAAATGTTTTTTTTTTCTTCTTTTTGAGCCAGCAAGTTTAAAGCTAGACCTAATTATTTCACACTTTATACAATTCTGTGTGAAGTTTTGCCAATATATTTTCTAAATGCTTTATAGTACAATTGCAATAAAAGAGCCTAAATGAAAACAAACAGATTTAAATAACTAAAATGATAGGTTGAAAGGTTAGCTAACGAACAATTGTTAATTTCTTTTTAAACAGCACCACTAACTTTAGTAAATTGCTCTAATGAAAATATCTGTTGCTGTTATAAAAAGTATATAAAATGTGAAAACAAAGAAAACCGTTTTCGTCCCTAATGCCTTTTTAGTGCCAAAATTAATATAAAGCAAATAGATGATTATATACTTAATCTGTAAAAATGGAGCCCTTGCATGTTTTGTATAGGTGAAGTCCGGAGATGGTTAGAGGATTTCAGAACACATTAATACCACAGGAAAATAATATGCAACCATTTGGCACAGATGCCAAGTTTCCTGGTATGATGTTGTTTCATCTTTTCCAACCATGTACAGAAAGTATAAATGATAGGTAATTTTCTTAAATTAATTTATTCAGCATAATTTTCTGTAAACTTTTATGAGGCTTCCCTTTGTGAACCATAATCCAAAAAAATCAATAAATAAAACAGGGGCATTGTTGGGATGAAAATGGCCAGGGTTGTTCACATTTCATTTATCCCCCCAACACAGACAGGTTGTAATGCAGGACTACACCACAATAACATTGGGATAAGCCTTAATGCTCACCTGTACTACATCAGGGTTATTGTATCAACAACAGACTCTCTTGGTATGCAGTTCTCTATCCCATATTGCCAATGTAGCCACAGTCAGGAGTAGCTCAAGTAGGACTAAGTTCTTAGTGAACCTCATATTGAAACACTTGGCCAGCCATTCCTCAGTACCCTCTACTTCTTCTAAAAACAATGACCTCCCATTTAATTCCTACAAAAAGGTTTCCCAAATGAGCAAATCTTTCAAATACTTCTTGGTGATGCAATAACCAATCACAGAATAGATGGCCTATAAAAAGGATCTGGCAAGCAAAACTGAGCTTGGCATGAAACAGAGTGAATCATCCAATAAAACAATAGTACATGAATGATTTAAGGCCTACTTGCTTTGTAGAAGGCTGAAGAAGAACATCAGATGGCAGATACAGCTCAACATAAAACATGCTGCTCATATTTGAACAGATTAAAGCAGTCAGGATACATTAGGAGAAAGAAAGCTGACCCTTCATTGGTCTTGTAGCTAACAGACCCCCCTTGCCCAATGCTCGCACCCATTCCGCAGCCTTTTCAAAGGACGTTTGACTTAGTGGTCATTTGGGACTACCTCCAAAGGGAAAATGTAAAGACTGGTATTGGACCAACAGAGCATTTGCAACAGCTGTGGCACAAGGGCTAACTCCTCCTAACACATTCCTAAGCCATCTACCAATTTTCAACAGCTACCTTAGCTTCTCAAAATTAGCCTTGGTAGCAGACCATCAGCAAATCCTAGGGCAAAAAAAGTTAAAGGGTCCCTGAGCACCAAGGTTATATATCTCCAGCCAAACACCACCTCTTAGGACCTACCCATACTCCCATCACATAGCCCACAATGAACCACTTCAAACTCATGGCACTCCCCGTTCAAGATGCCACCTAGTCCTTTGTATTCCCCATAGGATGTTTCCTTATGAAATGCTTCACAATATTGGAAGTTATTTGTTATAGATTGCTAAAATAGTTAAATTTCAAAAACTGGTTCTCACATGATTTGTTTTGCTCAACGTAATAAAAAAAATCCTGTCTGGAAATGGGATATTGTTTCATATACCTGTAAGGCATTTTGAAATATTATTTTCACATACTTGTGACTTTGAAAACTATGCATGCAAATGTAATTTAAATGTTTGATATCCTAATTCTGGTTGGAATTATTCCCATATGTGGTATTTTCAATATTGCTGAATATTGGGTACAGTTCATGTCTGTATAATACTACGGTAAGCAAGTCTATGTCAGTCACATACACAGAGAACACCAAAAGCGAAACAAATCCTGTAAAATTTTTGCAAGGCTACAAAATAATGGGCTGGTTTCAATGCCGACATTGCAAAACAGCTAGATAAAAACTGTGACTCTGATATTTGTTATGTTCTTTAACAAAAACAATATATATATTTTGTATATATATTTGCCCATTCATTTTCAGACAATGATTTTAATTAACCAGCCCATTTGGTTTGGTTAATTTGGTAATGAAATTTGCTACCCACGTGCCCACATTCACTCTCTCTTATTCCCGTCCACTCTCTCTCGCACGCTCTCTAAGTGTTTCCTTACCATTCTCTGCCAACCACATCCTCTTCTGATGGCATCTTCTATCTATTATCTTCTGTCTTCTCTTCTCTCTTTGCATCTCTTCAGATATGGGGGCCTCTGCCAAAATGGTGGCACTGATGATTTTGTCCTAAAGTGAACCGAGGGCTATATGGTGGAGCATCTGGTGACGTTGTCTCCCCTATCCTCCAATCTTTTATTGTATTTAACAAGACAATTCATGGCATATGAAGATACCATAACAGTGTACATAACAGTGCCAGCAACTGTACACAAAGTACAATCAAACTCTCAGTTAGCCAATAAATGGTATCATTTTAACTATACTTTTCTCCTGTTTTCTCAACGGCTAACATGGTACAAAACCTTTTTATCATTTTGAAAGTTAATAGAAACATTTGACAAAAGTAATGGATATAAACAGACCGCGGTCTTTTAGTTAGCTTAAACAACGCTTTATAACTATTGATATCCAATATGTAACAAAATAACCATCAATAATGCAAGAAGTGGTTGAGTAATTTGTAGTAAAAAATCGTAAAATAGTCACAGGCAATGTAAGTCAACCCAATCCATATATGAAACTCAATCATACTCTCAGGCCTTGGAAAAGACAAGTGCATACAGAAAAAGTAGTGAGGACCGTGCTAAACAGACTGTTATCTCCCCTTGAAATCCAAAACCCACCAATGAGAACACACCACAGCATCTTGGATATAAAATAACCATGTGTATGCACTGTGTTAGCCTATATAATATTTACAACCTTTATAAACAACCAAACAATACAAATAATAAATAACATATATAAACAAATATACATACAATATAAACAAAACACATTCCAAGTAATACAAACTCGCCTAACACAGTACAAAACTAGCATCGCCCTTGTCGGCCCCTTCTAATATTGGTTACAATCAAACAAGAAGTGAGTACTCACCTATCCCCCTCGTCAAACAATACTGACAGTTCCCTCTGCTGCTCCAGTCATGCTAACCACCAGCCAACCATAAGCTCAGTGGGCACGTCCAAGGTCATTGACCATACCAGAGGTCAGGGGAGGATACTTACCGTAACTTACTACAACTATTTTGGACACACCAACCACCTGCTGTGACAAGGAAAGAAAAATGTTAAATCCCTTGACCTGTCCATTCAGCTACACTAATTATCAGGGGCCTGAGCCAAGCTTTACTGCTTGCAGATATTGCAGGCTACATTATAGTGCAAGGTCACATAATGTTATTTTATGTGACCTAGCTGAGAGCTTGGCTCACAGAGTGGGCCGACTCATTGTGGTCATCAGACCATTCTTTAAGAATCTGGGCTAGCCAACAAGTGCTCCTTGACCTCCAATCTGGTTTGCCCTTGGATGTCCTCCATGTACAAGTACCATTGATAAATTCTCAACAGTTCATAAAACTAAACATTTAAATCATCACAAATACTATTTTTTTTCAGTGTCTGATCCAGTGATTTTGAGAAAGATTAAAAAGAGCCTTTGAGGAGCTACACCTTGAACTTGAAGGAAAATGGAATCTTACCCTGATAACATGAAGTCAATAATTATTTGACAAGTATGCTCTAAATCTCTTGTGCATGACACGTAATATTATTCTTTGTACATACTAAGTGCACGTCTGTTTCTATTCCTTTATAAAACGTAATGACAACGTGGTATTCTTAAATAGGGTGTGAAATGATCTGCATGTGTGGATACTTCCTGACACTGATGCCATTTAGTTAAAAAAGTAGTTTTTCCACCTAAAAAAATGTTAATGTCAAAGATAAAATCTAAAGCCCTTTGACAGCTTAGTTGAAATATTATATCTAAATTATACTGCAGAGCCCATGGACATGTGAACATCATTAAAACAAATATGGATTATTCATGTCAATAAATCAGATTTCCTATGTGTATTTCACTGGTAAATGTTAGGTTTTTGTTGTT
Organism: Spea multiplicata; assembly: GCA_009364415.1. Taxonomy (NCBI): domain Eukaryota; kingdom Metazoa; phylum Chordata; class Amphibia; order Anura; family Pelobatidae; genus Spea; species Spea multiplicata. Next base: position 32,815 of record VKOC01018146.1, read on the forward strand.
TTAAAATATCACTTTTACTGGTGTTTGTATTTCGTACACCTCTTAACGCTGCAAAGACATTTTAGTTAGTGTGAGGTTTTGTTTTTCTACATATTAACAAAGTTATCTATTAAAGAAACATCCAAGCTACACTATATAGAAAAAGGTATTGGAACACACCTCTTTATTGAATTTATCAGACCATTTCCACAGCTGTAAAAAATCAAGCACCTAGCCAAGCGTCGAATTGAGTAGTGTAAAGCGCGGCGCCACTGGACAATGGAGCAGTGGAAACGTGTTCTGTGTAGTGACAAATTACGCTTCCCTGTTTAGCAGTCCAATGAGCGAGTCTGGGTTTGGCGGATGTCAAGAGAACAATAAATGCCTGGCTGCATTGTGTCAAATGTAAAATTTACTGGAGGAGGGACATATGTAGAACTTGCTGAGGCTGTTTGGAGCATTACACTGAACCTTTAATAAAATTGAGACCATACATCATGTGCTCATGCATTGTGCATGCATTGTGAATAGCACTTTTTAATGAAATCTGTACAGCTCATACACATGCACGCCACAATTCTGGACAATTCTAAAGCCACTGAAACGAACCCACCATCTCTAAAAAATGATCAGTGTACAAGAAGAAATTTGTATATACTGCAATGCATGGCATTAACCCCCCGTCAACCATAACCTACTTGTTTCATCGTTCTATTATCGCTGCAACATTGTAACGTTGCAGGTATTTTTGTCACATATTTACATATGGCACAACTGCGGGAGAGTAGCACAGTTTTCTGATTAATAAAATGCCTGAAAGGTGAAACATTGCCATTTCCAGACAGTCACATCTTTCTTAAATGGATTGTATTAATGCTGTGAACATCTCTGACACCTTTAAATGTCATTAATATTTATGACCCAGATAATAATCATTCCTGGTTGATCACTCTCATATGAACACCAGCAACCTCCGTCATTTGAAAGAAGGAGAAAGAACAGATTTGACACATTCCTCAGTATTAGACTTCCTAATCAGTAACAGAGCAAGTGTATCAAACCATCTAGTAATCAACAGTTTGTTATATATATTCAAATAATGGAAAGACAGTCAAACTATTTCACCAACCACTCGTCACCCCTCTGTGTCCTCCACTCAATTCTGCCACCGCCTCGACACTTCCTTGATTGTGCTTTTGGGTGCATAAGGCCTCTGTCTCCATAACGGTGCCAGCACTTCATGTTGAGCGCTGGAATATGACGTCTTATCCCGGCACTCAGCAGTAAAGCCACCGCAGAGCAGCAAAACACAGGCCTTGCGCTCCCACCCCAGGACTTCAGCAGAGTGAACTACAAAGGGGTGGAGAGTGTAGAAAGGGGGGTAGATAGTGAGGAGGGAGAGGGGATAGATAGTGAGAAAGGGGGGAATAGATAGTGAGAAAGGGGGGAATAGATAGTGAAAAAGGGGGTAATAGATAGACAGTAAGAAAGGGAGGTAGCGAGTGAGACAGGAGGGGTAGTAAGAATATTGAAATAAATAAAGAGAAACATATAGTGGCTATATGAGGAGTAGAAAGAAAGGTGGCATTTCCCATCTGTGCAACCTGAGTGCTGACGTCAGTCCTTTGAGTGCAATGTTGGTGCTGGGGTAAGTCCTATGCACAAACTGGGTGCTGCGACATTTTCTATATGTGCAATCTGTGCACTGAGCAAGTCGTTTAGGTGTAACTTGGCTGATGCTGCAAATCCTATGAGTGAATTCTGGGTGCTGGGCAAGTCCTATGAGTGCAATCTGAGTGCTGGGGCAACTCCTGTGGATGCAATGTGGGCGCCACGTCTGGCCTTGGATGTGTGACCATGAATACTAATGTACATTTTTCAATTGATTGCACTTTGAATGGGCCAACCTTTCATAGTTTCTTCTAGCTGGTCCTGAACTAATGGCCCAACACATAATATTAATATACTGATGTGATATTGGGGGCAATGCTGTACCACCATCAATGTCTGACACAGAATATAGTAATGGGAGATCACTGTCTGTATCTATCTTGCTATAATGATAAGAGTCTGGATATATATATATATATATATATATATATATATATAATAGCCTGAGATAGTTTTTACTTAGCAAAAGTAAAATGCTAATGCTCAACTGACTCATTGATTACATAAGTAGTGGTCAATGTAACTCTATATAAATTCTCGGTGAAGATGTATCGTATTTGCTCGATTATAAGACGAGAGGTATTTTTCAGATTAGAAGACGACCTAATCGAGTATTTGGATTTTGGGGGGTCGTCTTATAATCAGGGGCGTCTTATAAGCAAAATATGGTAAGAGTTGTAGTCTAATTCTTATTTTAACTATACTTGCTACAACTATCGAATAATTGCCATTTGTAACACAACAGAGTGATTTTGAATGATATCATAAGCCCACATTTCTGTGATAGGAACTCATTTCTGCAACAAATTATAACTGATGTCAAGTGATGTCAGTGAGTAACACACTAAGATATGGGGTAAACAATATTGTAAGATTATTTACAAAAATGTTCTCAAAAATTAAATGTCAATTAAGGTGCTGGACTCCCTATAATTCTTTATATTGCATTTTTTTAAATTGCTACCCATATTTTCTTAGCAACACTGCATTCTTGATCACAGTATGTGTGACAGCAAGACGAGTCATTCAAAATCCCAGCAAGGTTGGTAAAGGCAATAAACAGAATACAAGCCTGGTTCATGGGAATACATTCATGGAATAAGATAGTTCTAGATTCAGTGGGAAAAAAAAGATTTTATGGCGATGCAGTACAACACGGAATCTGATTAATGATCATGTGTGTAAAGGCAATGCAGGCATTTAAAGTGTGCCGATGGCATTAAAAACATACTTTATACTTAATTAACACTACAAAATTTACGTACAAACTGAACTGTCTGTAACCATTTATATGGGTTTAAATGTGATTGGTTAATTCTGAACACAGCCACAGCCCCAGTTATAAGAGGGTGTGCACACTTATGCAACCAGGTTATTGTGAGTTTTTTTTGTTGTGTTTTCCCCCTCAAAGATTTCAGCTTGTTTTGCAATGGAATTGTTCACGTTATAGGTCACATTAAAAGGTGGAAAAGGTTCTGACATGATTTATCTTTGTCTCATTCTTTAAAATCACAAGAACCTGACATTTTATATCCACTGTATACTAACTGCATTATAGTATAAGCCTTCAAATAAAAATATGTTTAACAGGAATAAGAGTTTAATGTGTAATATCTCAGGATAATTCTAAAAAATAAGGAACTTGGACTATCCAAAAGTCTAAGGAAGAAATTAAATTCCAGTGACCAAATGAACAAACATTACTATTTACTGAATGTATATCTTGAACAGACAAATGGCAATGTACACACACATACACACACACGCATGTTAACAAGAGCTATGGACTAACATGAGGAAATGCAATTTAAAATGCAAAGATTGTTTTTCATTATTCTTTTATGACTTGTTTTGGGTAAGAAACATTCCATAATTCTAAATTGATCTGGTACATCACAGTATGTCGTAACAATTCCAGAAAATTATGTCAACTACACAAACATTGTTTATTCCCATGTTATAACACAATGAAACAATTTCCTCTGTAGATTAATGTGTTGACACAGAAGTGATTTGTTAAAATTTGTTAATGATACTTTCTACTTAAATAAAGTACAAAAATGTGACTGAGAGACAAATCACTTTGTTAATGCCATAGAGGGGAAAACTTTGTATTACACAATGCGTGTTATAAAATGGAAGATAATTCAATTAAACATATTGTGTTATTTTTATATCAAACATATTGAGTTGGAAGACCACAATCTTACTTGGGGAATGTCTTTTGCTGTTAAATCTTCAGTAGCTTGTGCTGTATAAACCAATGCTATGTTTTGACTGTATCATAATACCTTTTCGGTGACTCACAGAGAATTAGTGACACAAATGTGTCCATTTGTGTTTCATTATTCTTTGACCTTTCCAACATGTCTTAACATACGTCATATTACATCAAAGTCCACTTTTCCCATTCATCCTACCGATATTCAGCTAACATGTGCAAATAATCTTGGAGATGTCATTAAAATAGGTAGAGAAAAGTCTCTATAAGTATGTTTTAATTTGTTAACTATTAACATCGTTATCTATCCCACTCTGTATATTTATGTCTCTGTATTTTTAAGAAAAATGCCTAAAATTAGCTTTTGCCTTTTTATTGGTATGGTAATCAGGTTAAATGGTTTCAAATGGATTAATCACTTTTCACAAATCCTCAAGTTTACCATCCAGCCTATAAAGAAAGAAAAAAACATCATGTGAAATACGGTAATGTTTACCGGTATTCCAAATTTTAGGACCTTGTATTTAAGGTATGAAAACAATAATTGCAGCTTTTTGTGGAGCAATTATACAACATATATACTTTATTGGGTAGAATAGCTATAGTGGATGCATTTGGGGTCTAATTGAGAGATTTGTTTGCTCATCTTTATGAAGACAGGCTAATAGATTTCTACTCATTTGTAGAACAATTCTAAAATGTATTTATCTTATTGGACAGAATTCACCTCAAAGAAGTATAGTTTCACAGCTTTTGGGGTCATCTTATTCCCTAATCGGGAACTTCACCTGAACTGCACCTGGGAATTCACATATTCCTGGGTCAAGCGTGTTGACGAATGCCAAGCAATATGCTATTATGTACATGTGATGTCCCAAATTCTAAACAGAGCGTTGAAGAGTTGAACAGAATTTATTGTTCTGTGACATTTTATATATTTTTAAGAACTTTCCAAAAAAAATCATATAATAGCATACCCTCTAACATTACAGATGTCTAAATGGGCACACCTGTTTTAGGTGGCATGCCTAGACATGGAGAATGGTATGGCTAGACCTGAGAGGGGTGTGGCCAGACTTGTAAGACCATGGTCAGGAGTGGAACCTTCCCCCAACCATACATGAAGAGCCACGTCGTGCTCGGCTTTAGAGGCGGCCATATGGCAGCTGCAATGGGAGTTTATGCTGCAACAGATTAAAGTGGGGCAGCTATGAGGTGCATGGAAAGCGAGCCTGTCCTATGAAAATTAGGACACTTGAGGCACATGTAATATTATGTGCCTTGGTGTGCTTTTTTCTCACCTCATTGTGTATATATGTGGAACTCTTACACTAATATCCATTGATTTTAATTGTCAATCATAATTAAGCGTCTAGTCTAAGTATGTTACTTTCAATTCATTGGTATGTTACAAATGTTTATTAAAGTTATTGGAGGATTAATTGAAGTATTCCTTTTATTGAATTGTCTTTTGAGAATTGTTCAGATTCTTACAAACAAGGCTTCCAAAATGTTACGATACACCTACAGTACTACTTCATTCTTCATATTTTTAGTAAGAATTACTAAAAATTTAAAAGTAACATTTACTTAACATCTGTCTGATTGTTTCATTAAAAAGGAGCCTATCAGTCTGTAAATACTATACAAATGTTTGGAACAGCAAAAAAACAAACCCATATCACAATAAATAAAATGTAGTATACCTTGCTCAGTGAATCTCAATAGTTACTTTAAATTTCACCTTCCTTTAAAAAGTTAATTATACCAGAATGACAATATAAAGCAAACAGGGCCGGACTGGGAATAAAGAGCAGCCCTGGAAACATGTGGAGACCAGCCCCGTGTAGTTTATTTCGCAGTCGAGCTCTTATACTCACACACACCCCTTATACATACCCGAGTCACACTATTTGCCATACAAATAACTATAAGACATTATTTTTATCACAGTATTTGTATTAAAATGCCAGAAAGCAAAAGTGTTAAAAGGACCTAATAAATTAAATACATTAGACATACATTGGGACATAGTGGCATATAGGGGGTAAAATGCATATCATGGGACAGAGTGGAATATAGGGGGTTAAAAATTACCCGGGGAGTCCTTCTCTCCGAGGCCCTCCTGGCAGTCCAGATCTGGAACGGCTGAAACTGGTAATGTCTCTGGGAGGGACTGTGGATGGAGACCATAAAGGCAGAAGAAAGGCGAAATCCTGGTAGACTCTTGGAGCGTGTTGTTCCTAGCAAACTCCGCAAACAGCAACAGATCGACCCAATCATCCTGATGATCATTGATGAAGAGACGCAGGTACTGTTCCAGATGCTGGTTTGCTCTCTCCACCAGACCGTTCGTCTGCAGGTGATATGCTGAAGAGAAGGCCAACGTGATGCCCAAGGATTTCGCAAATTCACGCCAGAATCTTGCCACGAACTGGGTACCTCTGTCCGACACGATCTCAGACGGTACTCCGTGGAGCCACACAATCTCCCGGATGAAGATGTCCGCCAAGGTAGAGGCGCTGGGTAGTTTCCGTAGTGGAATAAAGTGGGCCATTTTAGAGAAACGGTCGACCACTACGAGAATCACGGTATGTCCCCTGGACGGGGGCAATTCTACAATAAAATCCATGGCCACATGAGTCCAGGGAACCGAAGGACAAGGGAGAGGTCAAAGAAGGCCAGCCGGACGAGTACGAGAGGACTTGTTGGCCGCGCATCTCGCACACGACTGAACGAACGCTGTAACGTCCCTGCCCCAATGATGCCACCAAAAAGTCTGTGAAAGTAGCTCCCTGGTACGTGCCACTCCTGAATGTCCCGAGGTCCTGGCACCATGTAGAGTGCGTAGAACAGGTACCCGCAAACTGGGAGGAACGTACAGTTTCCCCGGGGGCAAGGAATCCGGAGCTTGACCTTGAGAGCGAGTGACGCGATCCAGCAAAGGGGCGTAACCCCTTTAGTAATCGAATGGCTGCAACGACCTTGGTAGAAGGGATGATGGGTTCTGGCTCTCTACTCTCCTCCTCAGGTTGCGTATGCATGCGGGATAGTGCATCCGCTTTAGTGTTCTTTGAACCAGGACGGTACGTTAGCACAAACGGAAATCGGGAGAGGAAGAGAGCCCACCTTGCCTGGCGAGGATTGAGGCACTTAGCCGACTCCATGTATTGTAGATTCTTGTGATCGGTCAGGATCAAGGTCGGTACCAAGGCCCCCTCCAGCAGGTGACGCCACTCCTCCAAGGCCAGGATAACTGCCAACAGTTCCTTATTCCCTATATCATAATTCCTCTCGGCTGTAGAGAAGTGTCTGGAGAAGTAGCCGCAAGGGTGTAGTGGTCCGCTGTACGAAGCTCATTGGGAGAGTATCGCTCCCACTCCAGATTCAGAGGCATCAACCTCCTGGACAAATGGTAGAAGCGGATTGGGATGCCGTAATACTGGAGCCATCATGAACCTCTCCTTGAGAAGAGTGAATGCGGACACTGCTTCGGAGGGCCACTCAGACACATTGGCCCCTTTCTATGTTTCTATGTTTCTATAAGTTCGCCGAGTAAATCAGGATATCATCCAGGTAGACGACCACGAACTGCTGGAGAAAGTCCCGTAGACAGTCGTTAATAAATTCCTGGAACACCGCCGGGGCATTGCACAGACCGAACGGCATGACCAGGTACTCATAATGTCCCGAGCGGGTGTTGAAAGCTGTCCTCCACGACCGGCACGAATACGGACCAGGTTATAAGCCCCACAGAGATCCAACTTGGTAAAGATTTGGGCCCCACGTAATCTGTCAAAAAGTTCCGAGATGAGGGGGATAGGATAGGAGTTCCGCCTTGTAATCCTATTCAGGCCTCTATAATCGATGCAAGGTCTTAGCTCTCCGTTCTTTTTCTTGGCAAAGAAAAATCCCGCTCCAGCCGGGGACGTAGAACGACGGATGAAACCCCTCCTAAGATTCTCCTCGATGAAGGACTCCATGGCCTTGGTCTCGGGAACAGACAAGGGGTAGACTTGACCTCGGGGTGTCATGGTGCCCGGAAGGAGATCAATAGGGCAATCGTAGGGTCTATGTGGAGGTAACTTCTCCGCTCCCTTCTTGTCAAATACATCTGCAAAATCCCGATAATGACTTGGAAGAACCGTAGCGGCCATCTCCGACCCAGTAGACACCATGGCCAGTCGAATGGGTGTGTCACAGTGCTCCCCGCAAGCTTGACTCCAGGACGTGATCTCCCCAGTTGCCCAATTGATGGTAGGGTTGTGCCTCTGTAACCATGGAAACCCCAAAACGACAGGAGTAGAGGGAGAGCAGATTACCAGGAACTGAAGATTCTCCTTATGCATCATCCCTACAGAGAGTGTCACTGGTACGGTAGTTCGGGTGACTTGTGGCGGATGAAGAGGTCTGCCGTCAATGGCTTCAATTCTCACAGGCGTGTCTTTTGGTGTGGTGGGAATAAACTGCTGCTCGCAAAAATAAGCATCAATAAAGTTCTCTGCGGCTCCAGAATCCAAGAAGGCCTCTGTGCAAACGGATCCCTACGGCCATGATATCCGAATCGGAACGGTCATCCGAGTACTGCTAGAATCAGAGGACAAACCCAGCACACCCAAAGCAGGTCCTCTAAACCACTCTAGGTGCGGGCGTTTCCCGACTTCTTAGGGCAGGATCGTGCCCAATGTCCAGTCAGACCGCAGTATAGGCAGAGGCCCTCTCTCCTTTGCCTGGCTTTCTCACTCTCAGACAAACGAGTGATTCCCAGCTGCATAGGCTCCTCGAAGGTGACAGGAGATGTGGGTGGTGGTATGAACTGAGGAGCAAGACGCGGGAGGGAGCGTACACCCGTGTTCTCAGATTGTCTCGTTGCACCTGCCGCTCTCGGAGACGAAGGTCGATCTGAGTCACGTAGGAGATTACGGAGTCTAGGTCAGATGGAAGATCACGAGCAACGATCCCGTCTTTCAAAGTCCCTGATGACCCGTTCAAAAAAGCAGCAATAAGGGCCTCGCTGGTCCAATTCACCTCAGCCATTAGCGTACGACATTCAATAGCATAGTCCATGAGTGTACGCTCTCCTTGACGTATGTTGAAGAGAGAGGACGAAGCAGTGGAACTCCTGCCTGGAACGTCGAATACAGCGCGTAGTGCGGAAACAAATTCAGGATAGGAGTGAACCGCCGGAGTGCTCCTCTCTCCCACAGAGGAGATGCCCATGCCAGGGCCTTGTCCGTGAGAAGCGAGATTATGTATCCAATCTTTGCCCGATCAGAAACGAAGGCGTAAGGGGTAAGTTCGAAATGAATCTCGCACTGGTTGAGAAATCCACGGCAAGTAGCAGGATCTCCTCCATATCGTTGGGGTGGTGGAAGATTCATAGGAGCATGAACCACCGGTACCGGAGCTGGAGACGGTACAGGCGGAGGAGCTACAGCTGGAGGAGCATGCACTTGTAGTCCGGGGTCCGTGCGCTGTAGAAGGGTCTGGAGTGCCTGGGCAAACTGATCCAGACGATGGTCCATCTCATCCAGACGAGCCTCACAGGAACCCTGAGGTCCCACCGAAGTGGGTCTCACGATGGCCTTCTGTTTCTGTCACGTACAAGTAGTTAGGAGACACCGTGGTCAGGTAGGACTCCAGGACAGAACAGGTCAAACAAGCCAAGGTCAGGTTTCCGGAGAGGAGGATAGTCATATAACGGAGCCGAGGTCAGGATTCAGGAAAACAGGATAAACGTAAACGTAGCCGAGGTCAGGAATCAGGAAATCAACGAAGTCAGACAAGCCGGGATCATACACAGGAATACAGAATCAGAAAACGCTATCTGGGTACTAGCACAAGGGATAGACAACCAACAGAAGGCAAGGTCAGACAGAACTGAAGAGGTTTAAATAAGAACCGCAGAGGAAGTTCAAATCTCCTGCCAAACCTCATGACGTCACTTCCAATGTCCGGGAATCACCACCATGTTGATTGTGGAGAAATCTGCCCTCATATATGCCTGCAGTTTGGGAGTTCACCACTAGATGGCGCGCGAGTGCCGAAACCGGACGCCGTGTTCCAGGAGGTCTGCCTCTCCTGCACGGCAGTACCGGAGATGACGGCGGAAGCGGCACCGCGTTGGAAGGCGGCCTTCCTCTCCTGCGAGGTGGCTGCAGTGGCTGTGCGTTGGAGGGGGGTCTCCCTCTCCTGCGTGCCGGCTCCGGTGTCCGTGCGTTGGAGAGGGGTCTCCCTCTCCTCCGTGGCGGCTCCGGTGTCCGTGCATTGGAGGGGGGTCTCCCTCTCCTCCGTGACGGCTCCGGAGGCAACGTGGGAGCCACGGGCAGGTAAGTAACAGTATGCAATGTTATTTCATTGACATTGGCATTGGTTCACTAGATACAGTCATGAACAACAGATGAACAACACATGACATATCACACTGTCTCATGATTTATACAACAAAAATAAAGCCAAAATGAAGAAGTCATGTGTGAAAAACTAATAGCGGCAATAAATTAAATAAAATAGTTTTCTGTATGACTTTATCCGTCTCTTACATAGTTGTGAAGGAATTTTGGACCACTCTCCATTACAATATTGCTTCAGTTCATACAGGTTTGCGGGCATTTTTTTTATGCACAGCTCCCTTAAGCATTTCAATCAGATTGAAGTCTTGACTTTCATTGGGACATTGCAACACTTTGATTCTTTTCTTTTTCAAACATTTTGTTGTAGATTTGCTGGTGTGCTTGGTATCTTGTCCTATTGCATGACCCAAATTTGGCAGATTTTTTTAGGTGCCACACAAATGGCCTAACATTTGACTCTTTGGCATACAGAGGAGTTCATGGTCCACTCAATGACTGCAAGGCCCTGTGGCTGTAAAACAAGCCTAAATCATCATACCGTCAGTGCTTGACAGTTTGTATGAGTTGTTTGTGCTGACATGCAAAGTTTAGTTTTCATTAAATGTGGTGCTGTGTATTATGGTCAAACATCTTCACCTTAGTCTTGTCTGTCCAAAGGACATTATTCCAGAGGTTTTGTGGTTCAGATGCAACTTTGCCAACCTATGTTGCCATGTTCTTTTTAGAAACAAGAGGCTTTCTCCTGGTAACCCTTCCAAACAAACCATACTTAGTCATTAATTTTTCAAATTGTTATAAATGTCAACATTTAACATGCTAAGCGAGGCCTGTAGAGTGTGAGATGTAACTTGGGCTTTTTACAATTTCTCTGAGCATTGCACGGTCTGACCTTGGTGTGAATTTGTGGGACTTCCATTCCTGGGAAGAGTGGCAACTGTCTTGAATGTTTTCCATTTGTTAAATAATATTTCTCCCTACAGAATGATGGAGTTGTTTGAAAATGGCCTTATAACCCTTCCTAGATTGATAGACAGCAACAAATGCTTCTCTAAGATCAATGCTGATGTCTTTTATCCTTGGCGTTGTGTTAACACACACCTTAATGCTCCAGAACAGCAAATACATCTTTTATAGGTGGTCACACTTACTGATGATTAATCAACGACATTTGATAATGACCCAACACTCCTCATAATAACTGTATTTTAGAGTAGAGCATAGGTGAAATGTTCCAAGGTTTGGCATAAATAGATAATTGCATGATTTTGTATCTAAATAAATTGTTTGTCCAGTTATTATTTCCATTTGATGCATAATATATGACAATGTGATAAGTGAATTATATTTAGAAAACTAAAAATAGTAGTTGGCTAGCTGATCAGTGATTTCAAACTGATTTCAAATGTTCAAAGTTTGAACAGCTGACATCAGTTAACATTTCTTTCACTTACACTGATAAAATGCATTTAACAGTTATGATTATAATCTTCAATGGCAACATTTTAAAGGAAATTTTCAAGTACAATTTGTTTTTGTCTTTTCTTATGAAATTATACAATCCGTTGGTTAATTGCACAATGTTTGTATGGTGAAATCTTGTTACTGTAAGTATGAATTATGATGGCTTGATGTTTCACAGTGCTGTGTCAGTTTTATTATGATTGTATTTTTTACATTTTAAATGATACTTAAATACTTACTTTATAAGTATGTGCCTAAAATATATTAATTCATGCTTTTCTTATCCCAATACAGAATCATAGTAAAACCAAGTGACTCCATCAGCCCTTTGCCCCGCCTCTAGTAACATAAGCACTGGCACATATATTTACACACACACTCTCACACTAACACACACCTACATACTAATATAAATACACACTAACACTCATTCACACTAACACACACACACTCACATATACTAAGACACACTTACACATACATGCTAATACACATTTATACACACCTACTAACACATACCCTCTAACACACACTTACACATATACACTAATGCTAACACACTCACACTAATATAAATACATACATACTCACTTCCATTACCCCCTTTCCTTGGGGTCCTTTTTTAATAGCTGCTCACATACCCACAACGGAAATATTTTGAGCTGTTTGATAACCAGACTTGCTAAAGCCCTACATTTTTGCATGCATAGTGCAATAGAGTAATGAAGCATAATAAACAAGTTATGTTCATCTTCATTTATTGAGTTTTTATTATCCATTTTTAAATTTTTCTACAAATAGTAGACATGTTGTTCACAAGTTTAGCTAACGTCCTAAAAGTGTGCATATTTGTTTATGTATATCCTTGACATACCGAAAATGCATTTTTGACTGGTAAATTATTTTTATGAACTGTAAATTTACTGTATTGTAAGTTTCGTAATTTTACATATTTCACAGACAATCTCAGTAAAACATTTGTTTTAAATCTAGCGATTGCCCAACATGAATGTTACATAGAGCACGGGGTTTTCACAAGTTATTTCTGCTATTCATAATTGCATCCAAGATGTTACTTTTCTGAATGCATATGGAAAGATTGAGGGGTGAATGTAACAGGGTTTTGTTGGCATAGCAATGTGTTATTAGTAATTGTGGATATGAGCTATGATTACATTTTTCCAAAACGTTTTCATAACTTACATTTCTGAATGATTATGTGGATTTTAAAGACATCCAAGAGATTAGGGGTGCTTATCACTTCTAAATCAATACGTTTTCCATACTGATTAGGTTAGTAACTCAAAGAAAAACATAACCTGTACAAACATAATATTTGCAATCATGTCACAAAAAATGATATAAAAAGGACTGGCAACCATCAATGTGAAATACACAGTACTGTACAAAAGTTTTAGGCAGTTGTGAAAAATTGCTGTAAAGTAAGAATGCTTCAAAAATAGTCATGTTTATTTTTTATCAAAATGCAAAGTGAGTGAACACAAGAAAATCTAAATCAAATCAATATTAGGTGTAACCACCCTTTCCACCATCTATCTGCCATCAACTTCTATATTAATGTTTTATATTTATTTTTGTATGGTATCTGTATGGTATCTGCACTACACAAAGCTGTCTGATTCCATATTAAAAAAATGCATAGAGGTAAAGATCAGAGGGGTTGTGCTACTTTATAGAGTTGCTTCTAAGTTACTGGTTGTTAAGCAGCCTTTAACAATGGGTTCCATGCATTCTAATGGGAGTCCTGCAAGTTTCACTTTACTTAGAGAATGTTAGATAAATGGAATAGCTCCCATCAGACGTAGAGGCTAATACAATGAGGAATTTAAAAATACAAGAGACAGGCGTGAAGCTATCCTGAATTTAAGATAAGAGCAAGGACTTTACATCAGACTAGATGGGTCGAATTGTTCTTTTTTGCCTTCAGGTATGGTGTTTGAGCAGGGAATATCAATGACAGCATCTAGGTCTACCAGTAAAGAAAGTTTTTAGGAACAAAATGATGTAAAATCAAATATTTTATCAATGATAGCTTTCATCACTGTATGCAAGTATTTTGTGCTTACAGAGCAAGATATATAGTATATCTAACATCCCCTTTAAAACAAAAATTGAAAAATGTCTTAATAAGATCAGGTTGTCCTCGATCATTTTTCTTGCAAATAGGAAGCAGGTTCACAATGTTACCTTGAAGCCAATAGTGGGATTATGATATCATTATGAAATATTCAAGACTCTTGAGAAATGTATATGTGTAAATTAACATTCAAATACTAACAGTTCACCCAGTTCAAGGTTGGTCGGATTAGATGGGCGGTAAGAAAACTGTGATAACTCAAATAACCTCATCTGAAATCTCACAGTTGCTAAAAATGCCTACAGATGTTATGACCAAGTGTGGAAAAGTTTTGTGGCCAGAGGAAAAAATGTTTTTCTTTTTCTCGTCTGAATTCCAAGAATCACATCTCGCAATAGTCCAATACATTACAAATTTGAGTTTTTGTATATGGCTCATATCACATGTCCTATGTCACTATACCAGTATATAAATTACACAATAACACCATACTTTATGTGAACGTTGTTTGAAATGTTATTCCTGTCGATTATTTTTTTTAATTTATTTATTATTCAATTTTCCTTTTATTGACACATTTAAGATACATTGTTTCATACATATGTCACGTTACAAGGAGTCATGCAATTAGTACACACAAAATACAAGCTTTTGTGAGAATACAGTGTACAATTGACGCAACCTTCAAGAATCCAATCCAGAGACACTCAAGATGTTAAAATTGATACATTGGTCTCATACTTTAGGAGCATCAACCCCGAGCTCCAATAAAGGGGAATTGAAAACAAGTAAACAGAACTCAAAGAAGCATGAAGTAGAATAAAAAAAATAAAAGTTCCAGTTATAGAACAGTTGGCAGTCTTATATGTGACAAAGTTACACAATCCAGGCAAGTAGATATTCACGAGGCCTATCAGGGATCTAAAGAGTATGTGTGTGCTTAGAGCTATAATAAAGGATCCACGGAAAGTATCCACATCCCCCAGATGTAAAGGGAGTTACAAATTGAATTGAGTAAAGGGAAGGAAAGAAACAAATTCCAAGGCAGCCATTTAAGCCCATTCTTTAAGGCTACCCCCTTGCAGACATGACCCTGTCCTCCATCTGTGCAAAGAAATGAACCCTACTTAACCAGGCATTTATAAGTGGATGCCCAGGAGATTTCTAAAATCGGTGAATGACCGCTTTTCCAGCATTAATTAAATGTAGCGCAAGCAACCTTTTATACCTCGCAAATGGCAGGCGTGATTGGTATAAGAGTCAAGCAGCTGGAGAGGCCTCAAAGTCAGGGTCATCAACCTCCCACACCACATGAACCACTTTATGTTAATATGACCGAATATCCAAACAAGTCCACCAAAGAGGAACATAAGGGCCAGATCCTGTACCGCCACTCCAGTACCAACAATCATTAACTTAAAGGAGCATTCTTGAACTTTACTGGAAATAGAGCCCTCATGGATAGCAAAGAGTACCTTATCCCAATCCTTAGTCTGTAGTGCAATACCTAGGTCTTCGAACCCTGAGTTGAGACCAGTAGAACATATTTAAAAGGTAGATGTGACGTCTCGGATGTCTCCATACATAGACCCTTAAAATTAGTTAAGGGATGATGAAAATGTGGCTTCGGTAGAAGCGGCATAACATAGTGTCTCAATTGGTAAAACAAAAAGTGGACCTAGAAGGGTATAGGGGAGATTTGTAATAGTTCAGCAAGGGTTTGGAGGTAACCTCTTTTCAATACATGGCAGTACTCGATTGGGGAGGAGTAAGAAGCCTCATGTGTCTGTTAGAAAGGCCAGATGGAAAGTTCGGGTTATTTGACAGTGAGAACAATGGGCTTGGGAAGGATGAAATACCATGCCTCAAAGAGAGTTTCTTAAAAACTCTCAGAGTAGGAGCAATGGTAGGATGTGCCAGGATTAATCGGTCTTCCATGCCAGTCCGAGAACCATGGCACAGAAGAGATGTGGCATGGAAAAAAAGGCGCTTCCATTGAATCCTGAATCCATTGCTTGGGAGCATTCAGGGTCCATTCAATAATTCTACGTAGATTTGAGGCCATTCCATAAATTTTTATATCAGTCCCATCCCGCCCCAAGTCTATGCGAGTGAGATGGGAAAATGACAATCGGGGGGATTTATCACTCCAAATATATTTAATGAAGGTTTTATGAAAGCCCTTAAAGAAGGATCTGGGCAGAAAGATAGGCAAGGTTTGGATTAAATATAAGAAGCGCAGGATAATCTATTATCTCTACTGTGATTAAAACCTTATTTCCAGGCACTGAATAATCTTGCAATCAACTGTATCAAATTATTTTTGTTCCTCTCGAAATAGACCAAACCCAATTTGCAATGAAGTATATGCTGTAGTTTAGTTTTTAAAAATCAATTGATTTGACACCCATTCATATGTAAAAACACATTGGGATCTATTCACAAAGACTTGACAAACATCTTGCATGTTCAATGAATATAATGGGAGTTGTTTGCTAGGAAATGCCTGTGACAAAATTGACTTTGGAAATTGGTGGTTTCATCCACCTTCAGCAGATGGGGGTTTTTTTACATTTCTTTACTGATTGATGTTTCAAGTGCTGTATCCATTTTTTGGACAAAGAATTATCACATTTTGCTTTAGACGATGAATGGTCGCAATAATGTTGGGACAATATATTTGTCTAATTATACTGTTACAGTAGTTTTCCAGATATTTGACCTTAGAGTCATTATATTGGGGTCAGGAAATGTATTATTTTGTCTTTATACTATAGAATGATATAGCATGATATATTATAAAACAACAGCGGAAGCAGACACTATATCTCATGCTCCACAACTGAATGTTTGGTGGAGTGTACCCCTTCTTATTATTAAAGGTAGATAGAACATTCTTGATTTTATTTCATAAAATAATATTTAACAACTTTTATTTACCGTTTGCACAATTTTACTGTAATTCCCAAATCTTTGAAGAAATTAAATCAGATGAAAATCTTAAGCAAAGAATCTGGTCTGACCTGATGAATTGGCTAGTAATAGAACAATTTCCTATATATAAAAATTTGCCTGAGGACCTCTAGTCCTTGTAATGGAAATTCAATTATTCCATGGCCTGCATCACCCCTATGAAACATTTTATAGAAGGAACTCATGTTAAAGTTCCAGAAGTGTTATAGCCTTTAAACATGTGCAGTTGGTATGAGGAGTAATATCCTGAATGGTATCAGAAATAATTCATGGACAACTTGAAAGTGATTCATAAAAACAGTTAGAAATAGGAATTCATATTTTTATTCTGTAATATCTATTACAAGCCTCCTCTTTTGAGTTTACAGATTTTGGTTGAGGTTAGGTGAGTTCTTCAAACGTTGTTATATATTGTATCTCTTAAATTAAATCTCTTGTTTTTTTCTCCCTTCTAGTGCGTTCATAGTTCCAATCGGGTGCAAGCCTAGGTTTTTCATGTAAAAATTAAAGGAATTTTAGACAAAGTAACTCTGTACATATATCCACAGCAATTAGTTTTGATGTTTGAAAAACACATTGCAAAGATACATCTGGATCAGATTTGCTGAAGACTTTCCCATTAGTTCCCTTAAGGATATACCTGGGAACTTTAAGGGTTTGGTAGACTTCATATTCTGCTTTAAGTTCATTACAGTATCTCACAAAAGTGAGTACATCCCTCACATTTTTGTAAATATTTTATTATATCTTTTCATGTGATAACACTGGAGAAATGACACTCTGCTACAATGTAAAGTAGTGAGTGTACAGCCTGTATAACAGTGTCAATTCCCTGTCCCCTGAAAATAACTCAACAGCTATTAATGTCACCTTGGCAACAAAAGTGAGTACACCCCTAAGTAAAAATGTCCACATTGGGCCCAAAGTGTCAATATTTTGAGTGGCCACCATTATTTTCCAGAACTGCCTAAACCCTCTTGGGCATGGAGTTTTACAGGTTCCCACTGGAGTCATCTTCGACTCCTCCATGACAACATCACGGAGCTGGTGGATGTTAGAGACCTTGCGCTCCCCCACCTTCCACTTGAGTATGCCCCACAGATGCTCAATAGGGTTTAGCTCTGGAGACATGCTTGGTCAGTCCATCACCCTTACCCTCAGCTTCTTTAGAAAAGCAGTGTTTGGGGTCATTATCATGTTGGAATACTGCCCTGCAGCCCAGTCTCTGAAGGGAGGGGATCATGCTCTGTTTCAGTATGTCACAGTTCATATTGGCATTCATGGTTCCCTCAATGAACTGTAGCTCCCCTGTAGCACTCATGCAGGCCCAGACCATGACACTCCCACCACCAAGCTTGACTGTAGGCAAGACACACTTGTCTTTGTACTCCTCACCTGGTTGCTGCCACACACGATTGACACCATCTGAACCAAATAAGTTTATCTTGGTCTCATCAGACCACAGGACATGGTTCTAGTAACCCATGTGTTTAGTCTGCTTGTCAGCAAACCGTTTGCCGGCTTTCTTGTGTATCATCTTTAGAAAAGGGTTCCTTCTGGGATAACAGCCATGCAGATTAATTTGATGCAGTATGCGGCGTATGTACTGAGCACTGGCAGGCTGACCCCCCACCCCTTCAACCTCTGCAGCATTGCTGGCAGCACTCATGCATCTATTTCCCAAAAACAACCTTTGGTGAGGCCTGTTCTGAGTGGTACCTGGCCTGTGAAACCGCTGTCCTTGCCCACCATGCTGCAGCTCAGTTTCAGGGTCTTGGCAATCTTCTTATAGCCTAGGCCATATTTTTGTAGAGCAACAAATCTTTTTTCAGATCCTCAGAGAGTTCTTTGCCATGAGAGAGTATGAGAGCAATAACACCAAATTTAACACACCTGCTCCCCATTCACACTAACGGGTCACATGACACCGGGGAGGGAAATGGCTAATTGGGCCCAATTTGGACATTTCCACTTAGGGGTGTACTCACTTTTGTTGCCAAGGTTTAGACATTAATGGCTGTGTGTTAAGTTATTTTGAGGGGACAGCAAATTTACTTTACATTGTAGCAGAGTGTCCTTTCTGCAGTGTTGTCATATGAAAAGATATAATACAATATTTACAAAAATGTGAGGGTGTACTCACTTTTGTGAGATACTGTATATCTGGTCATCTCAGGCATTTTTCTCACTGATTTTTCTCTAGTCTAGTGCTAACTCATATATAGCGTTCCTAAGTATGCTGATGGTGCCTCATAGATAAATAGGCACAGAAGCAACTTTTAAAGTACACTGTATCTTGAAAGGTAGCAGATTCATGCTGTTCATCTATATGTAAAATCTATATTTTTGTTATATATATTGCCAGCTGCTCTTACCACAGTACATTGTGTAGCATTTGTGGGATCCAGTGCTGTTGGCTGATGTGGTAATCTCATGCAACACTCATGTTACCGAACATCATAAGAATAATGTAGCCATAGTATCAAAAATATGAACATTTCCCCCAAATCACTTTCGCATAAGAAAAATTGAACCAGGAAAGGCAAGTCACATTTTGCTTTTCCAACTGTTCAGGCCATTGTGAATGTCACCCCAGTTGATGGGCTTTGTAGCTTGCAACTGTAATTAATCTTTTGAATGCTTATTACATATGAGATACATGGTCCTGAGAAGCCAGCCATGCATCTCATCTTTGTTGAAACTTTTGACCCATCTCAAATGCCTTAAATCTATTTTGATTGCCACTGTTCAGAACATGTGGGCGGCAAGGTCAAAACTATATCTAGGTGACAACTATATAAACAATTTATAAACAACTTGTGCCTAGGCAAAGCCATAATTCTTCTGGACTGGATGAGTTTCTCATAAATGTCTAGGTTAAGACAAACATAACATGATATAATGGCACAAGTGAAAGAGAAAATGATTAAACATAGTCTTTCCTATTATTTTTATGTACGTGCCAAACCAAAACGCAAAGTAACACAACTAAATATTTTTCTGAAAAGCCCCTTGAGTAAATATTTGAAATATCTGTGGTTGTACATAATGTACATTATACATAAAGTCCAAATATTGTAGACACACACATGTCTAACCCCCACAAGATGGGGTTATATGATATAATTATACTATAGAAACATAATTTAAGACATAAAATGTAGTTTTCCACAATTTTGTTCCTCTGATGGATGCACTTTTGTGGGTTACGGCTCTTGTGACCCTCATCATTCTGGCTAAGGGTCATGGAAGTCTTAGTCCACAAGAGCTCATTGACATTTCTTTTTGTTAACATACACATTTAAATGAGTAAATTTATTATTATTTATTATTATTTTTTTAAAATATTTTTTTTGACGGAGAGGGGCCTTTGACACGTATGGGGTGTACCTGAGCTATGTCAGAGTATGCCCTTGGTACCACAATCCCACAGAAACATAGTCATGTGATGGAGAGCAATGTATCAGAGGGTACCTTGGAATTGAAAAAAACTAGGAAAAGAGTTTTTACTGGAAAGAAGGTTTTACTGACCAGGTATTTACTATGCAAGAGAGAGATTCTGCAAGAATCCCAAAGGAAGGCACCATTTCAAGCCTTCCGTAATTTCCTCATTCCTCTACCCATCATAGAAGTGCCTTTGAAAGAATCTCAAAGCATCTGGTTGGTCCTTTACTCAAATACGCTAGGGGGCACCAATACATATTGGTGGTAATACATTATGCTACCTTTTATGCTTTTAAGAAATACCAAAGAGTTTGAGTACCTAAATTATGTCTCAAGTGATGAAACATCTATGTAATCTATGCACTGAAAACATTGGTGCATCACTCTTAAACTGATGGATTAGTGGAAAGGTTTAATAAAAGCCTAAAAGCAATACTGCATAAGGTAATAGATAAAGATAAGAACTGGGATTGTTTACTACCATATCTGATGTTTGCAATTAGAGAAGTTCTCCAAGGTTCCACGGTACTATTTGAATTACTATATGGCAGACATCTTAATGTTGCAAAAGAGACTTAGGAGCAGGAGCTCACTCCTCATATAAGTGTTATTGAGGCTGTAATGCCCATTTTCAGAGAAAATATGGAGAGAACACTGGAGGTCCAGAATGCTACACTTAGGGTCATTCAACCTGGAGACATGGTTATGGTACTGATCTCCATGGTTGAAAAGTAAATTCCTTTTTTTTTTTAAAAAAAAAAAAAAAAGACACTGAGTTGTCAATGCATAATTTATAAATACTTGGAAATTATCTAATCTTACAGATTTTTATTTTCTAAATCAGCCATGTGTGCACACAAACTTCTAAAGGTTGATCCTGAAGAAATAGACTTAAATATTTATTTTGAAGAGAAAACGGTGGCATGTCCTTCCTTCTGTAAGAGCTGAATTGTCAAAAAAAAAAAAAAAAAAACAAACTAGAAAATAAACCAAGGGTGCTAGACATAAAGAATCTATTTTGGTGACCTATTTTATAGTATTTATAATCCAGTTGTGTTCTTTCCATTCATAGTTATAAGACCACTTTTTTTTTGTCTTACTCAGTTACATTGCTCAAAAGATTGTTTATATTCTGAATCAATATTGAACCCTTCTTGAATCATTGGACTAGACATTAAATCAGAGTGTTTATACAATACTGAGTGGATCAGACAGGTAGGAAACCTTGGGTAGGAAAGAGGAAATACTGAATGTAAAAAGTCTAATAATCATTACCAGTCAAACCAAACATGTCCGAAACTTCAATGAGATTGTAATTTTTATAAGATGTACAGAATTTTGTAGAAAGCTAATTTTAAATACCAAGAAATGTGTTCTAGAAATACAATACAAATCTTTATATAAAATACAAACAAATATGACCATGTAATGCACTGCAAATGTATAAACAGAACATCACGCAAAGACACACAACCCATGCTTGAGTCGAGTAAATTTCTTCTTCAAAAAAAAAAAAATACTACGTACTTGATTTGTGCATAGCTCAAATGTCCTGCTATACATTTAAATGGCAAAAAGAAACTAAGGAAAACATACGGTCTGATTAAAGTGATCAAATTTTAACTAAATAAAAATAAGCATTGCAGACATTGCTGGCAACTGTTTGCTCAAAGAGGAAAAAGCACGTTAAGTGCACTATGCAGTATTTGAAGCTGGAATTCATTTCTGTGTATTTAATAATCAAAAATACTTTTAAAATGAAACATATAGGAACTGAGAATATATTGTTAACGTTGCTCATTTTTTTTAAAAAAATATATATTTTGTCCTACTAGAGAACTGATAAATATTTTGTAAATAGATGGTCTTGCCACCACTATTCTAGTGTCATTTTAACAATTTGCTCTACATTTTATAACATATATAAGATATATATTATATATAGATATATATACACACATACACACATACACAAAATGAGATTTTTTGAAAATAGTTTAAAAAGTAGGTTTTTAACAAATGCAAGAATGCATGACAGAAAATTATAAATGTAATCTTTTTGATCTGGAAAGTGCACACGCTCTGCTGGTAGGATAATCAAAGCATCAAGATCACGTCGTATTATAATTCAGGGTCAGATATTTTGCTTCTAAAATGCCTTCTTACAAGTGACATGTGAAATATTTTCATAAGCTTCTAAATAAAGCATAAAGGCTTTACTTCACAAGGAATCTAAGAGCTCAAAGAAAGCATCATTTTTATAGATTTCATTTTGTTTTGTATATATGAAGTTTTATCAGTCAACCACTCTAAAAATTGACATGGCCTTACTGACACGTTATATCGTTATATACATACTCATGTTTACACTTTAGAAAGGTTTATAAAGAGAAAAAAAATAAACAAGTTTAATTCCATTAAATAAAATAATCTGAATGGTAAATTACACTAGCCCCAGCTAACTATTAATCACAATAATTCATAATTAGTAGTCACTCGGTAAATCATAAGTAAAATCACACCTCAAACCCCACAGAGTAGCACAACTATAAGTATCCCAATGTATACAATAAACCCCCTGTATGTTATGGAACACTAGAAATAGTAAGGTAACCCCAGATGTGTAAAACTATGTCTCCCTATACCGCACTTCGACCTGCACATCCGTGCCTGGTTGTGAACAGCATTACAGGTTGGCACATATTGTCACCCGATCGTTCCTAAATATAACAGCCTAGACTACCAAGGGCAAAGCTGAAAAGCCTCTGTGGAGTCACCTCACGCGTGCTTTGCCAAAATGGCCTTTTAGGCCAAAATGGCCTAAAGTTATTTAATATTTTTTCTTCTCTTTATGATTTTTGTACGTTATTCCCATAATGTTTTGGACCCTTAGATGGGTCTTTTGTGTATATGGCGCAATCTTTGGTTCGTTCCTGTGTTCAGTTCAGGCGAATGTTTGTGTACATTCTTCGTATTCGTTTTTTTTTCCTTCGTTTTTTTGCCATCTTTTGTAGAAGGGGTTAATATGGGGTTAACACGGTACAAACTACGCAACAGCTTTGACACCAGGATTTTAAATGTCCATATGAGCAACTCTATTGGTCGCCTGCAGGGGCCTCCTCTGCCATCAACCAATGAAGTAAACTTGTACTTCATTGGTTAATGGCAGACGAGCCCCCTTCTGGCGACCAATAGAGTCGCTCATACAGACTTTTAAAATCCTGGTGCCGCAACTTGGCCGGCAGAGACCACTGGTCTCCCTGCTCCAACAGTTAAAGGTCCGTACAAGCAACTTCATTGGTCGTTCATACAGACTTTTAACTGTTGGAGCAGTGAGTCCAGTGGTCTCTGCCGGCCCAGTTGCGCCATCAGGGGTTAAAGGGTTGTGCGAACGATTCTATTGGTCGCCTGCAGGGGCCTCCTCTGGCATCAACCAATTGGCTTGCACGGCCCTTTAACTCCTGATGGGGAACTTGGCCTGTCTCCCCACTCCAAGTTCAGCCCTTTAACCTACGGCGAACCTACAGATTTTCGCTTCCATTAACCCCTGCGATGCTGCGTAGATAAGGTAGGCTAGATGGGGAAGGGACCAGGGAGATTAGTAGACGAAGACAAACACGAAGAATCTTTGTGTTGTGTGTCTTCGTCTACGTTTTGCCGCCGCCATGTGCGTATGTTTGGTATTCAAGTTGAACAACGAAAACGCACAAGTCTAGTTTTTAGTGCATATTTATTGATTATTTTAATAATTAAACAATGTGTCAGGGTCCCGGGGCCGAGCGGAGTAACTCACCTGAATACCTGCTCGGTCCGAACACCAGGTCCCGCGTCGCGTCCTCTGTTCCCTCCTCCTCAGCCTCCACCGCTCATACGCCGTCTACTAGACGCGCACGCTTTCTTTGCTAATCCCTGTTAACCCTTGTGTACCAGACCCAGGTATCCCGATTACGTTAACCTCTCGTGTACCAGACACGGCTATCCTGATTACATTAACCTCTATACCTATAGATGGTTAACTCCTGCACCGTACCAGGAGTACCCGGTTGATGCAGAACATAGGGGAGGGACGGGCAGGAAAATATTCTTTTAAAATTATTTGCCCATATACCATATGCCCCATTTATATATACCCCTCAGTGAGGCACAATTACCCCCTCCCATCCAGCCTTGCACATGCCACAAATGTATTAACCCTTTACTGCCCAAATGTTTGCTTAGTCATCCCTTTAACCTGGCATTCAAGGGGGTACCTCGTCCTGCACTTCATTCATGGGGCCCCTCCATCCCATTCTTTCCCTCTGGGGCTGTTCTTACTTGTGTGAAATTCTGATGTTAAGGTTGAAGGCTGTGGGTCATGAGAGTAGTACTGAGTAAAGTTCAGTTGCCTGGCATTTATTGTGTTGTTTTGAGTCAGTGAGCAGCTGTGTCTGTTGGATGTTTGATGATTCTGAGAATCAGCTATATATCTTTTCAGCTGTATATTTCTTTGTTATATCTGAACAGTACATTCTTTCTACTGCTAAACCTACCTTATAATACTCTGTATTATTTGAGCAGACTACACTTTGACTCTTGCAGAGCACTGTAATTTACCCTGGCTGCCATTGTATTAAAAGTAAACACTTCTCAAATTTGACCTGCCTCTGTATCAGTTTCGTCAAGAATAGAACACTTGGAAACGTCCCAGTTAAAGCTACCTGGAGATCCCCCTTTTCTGTGAATGTAGCTTTATTCAATGTGTACGCAATGTGAACAATAGGGTAGGGCCAGCCCTGAGTGCACTTCAGTGGGCAAGGAGTAGGTGGGCAGCAGCAGAGCCTACTGGGGAATGGGTATGACCAAACTCTGCTACCCTGCAAGGAGATGGAAGAAACGGACTTGGAGTCTTGGAGTTCCTCAAACAGACATTCCAGGTCTGATTGTCAGCATTATCATTATTCCTTCTAGATTGTAAAATAAAAGTTTAACTATCTGTAAAATATTAAGATAAAAAATTCAGTGCCCTCAAAAAATATTTGTACCCTTGGCTGTGAACATTTGTCTTTATTGTTTAACCTTATGATCTTTTCTTAAAAAAAAAAATTACACAAAATACTCTCATAAATATTAAACAATTGCAAACACAACACAAGCAGGTAATAATTTTTGCTACCTCTCTTTGCCAATATAAAGGCTCGGAGTCTTCTCTTAAAATGCCTGATGAGGTTGGAGAATACGTGGCAAGAGATCTAAGACTTTTACTCCATGCAGAATCTCTCCAAATGGTTCTAATTTTGGGGTCCATGCTGGTGGACTCTCCTTTTCAGTTCACCCACAGGTTTTCTATGGTTCAAATCAGGAGACTGGGATGGTCATGGTGAAAACTTGATTTTATGGTCAGCACACCATTTCTGTATTGATTTCCATGTATGTTTTGGATCATTGTCCTCCTGGAAGATCCAACATTATAAGATTTCTGGCAGAGGCAGTCATGTGTTAATTTCATATTTGTTATTAGATAGGATACATGGCATTAGAGACAAAATTTCCAGATCCTCTGGCCAAAAAACTGCCCCAAAACATTAAAGAGCCGCTACCAAATTTATCCATGGGCATTCTGGCGTTTGTTGCCAAAACCCACTATTTTGGTTTCATCTGACCATAGAACTCGATCCCATTTAAAGTTCTAGCAGTGTCTTGCAAACTGAAGAGTTTGTTTTTGAATGAAAGTAGAGGCTGTTTTTTAGAAACCCTTTCAAACAACTTGCGGTGATGTAGGTACCATCGGATTGTAGTTTCTGAGACTGTTTGACCACACAACGCAACTAATTTCTGCAATTCTCCAAGTGTGATCCTTGGAGATTTTTTTGAAAACTCTTCACAGTACATTGAGACAGGTTGATTTATAACATTTCCAGTTGACTGGAACTTAATTATTGCCCTACAGCCACTTCCTTTTGCCGCACATCACAGCTACATTCCTTCGCCTTGGCCTATGTGTTACGTGTGAAATAGAAAGTCATGGTTGAACGATTTCGTGTTCCTAGTCACCCAGGTACACTAAAAATGTAAAATATCACTAATAGACTTCAAATATATTTTTCTCATGCAAATTCATAGAAGTGCCAATAATTTTGCCACACAAATAAATATTAATAAATATAATTCATTTTTTATAAACCTGTGTTGTGTTTGCGACTGTTTGAGAAGCATGAGAGCAGAGTATTTTTGTGGTTGTTTTGAAAAAAGATCAAAAGGTTAAAACAATTTTCCAAGCCTTCTTTGCTCATGGGTGCCAATATTTATGGTGGGCACTGTATCTGCTTAATCATTTTTAAATATCTGTTATTCTGATATGTTCACCATTGTATGTCTTCTATTTTATGTTATTAAACCAGATGAAAGAGATTTTCTTAAACCAAAACATAAATATGTTGAAGCCAAATAATCTGGTTTTCATAAAGTAATGGCAAAGAACATATAGTATTCTTGGCATTTTCAAACATTTTACAGAAATCAAACAATCATTTTATTTAGCTATATATCACCCATGGTGAACTCATACAGACAGACACACAACAGATTGAAAAGCAGGACTGGATGGTAGCGGGGCACACGACTTGGAAAGCCCTCCTGGCGGGGCACACCACTTGGGAAGGCCTCTTGACGGGGCACACCACTTGGGAAGGCCTCTTGATGGGGCACACCACTTGGGAAGGCCTCCTGACGGGGAACACCACTTGGGAAGCCCTCCTGACGGGGCACACGATCGGGAAGCCCTCCTGACGGGGCACACGATCGGGAAGCCCTCCTGACGGGGCACATGACCGGGTGTCGGAAACAATTCAGGACCAGGTACAGAGCCACAGCAATAGGCTGTTCACAATGCAAAGGCCCTGACTGAAAGGCAGAGCAGGTATATAAAGGCAGGGCTCCAACAGGTAACAAGGCTCAGCTGATCTAGGCAATTAGTTCTGGGTGCTCCAGAGAGGGAAGGGTGGCCACTAGTGGTTGCAGGATAACAGGAGAAAAAATATTGCTTAATCCAGGCTGGCAAGGTGGAATCCTGACAGTGGGAGAAATTGTTAAAGTTACAGGTTACGCAAAGTGTTAGCCTAAATGTGAGCCAAGGCTAAAGACTAATTAAAACTGGAGGAGATACAGTTCATAGAGAAATGGGCAGGCCAAATTTCTATTTATGCAATCTGCTGAATTTCAAAACCTACTTAGGAGATCCTAGATCCTATCACAATAAAAATGATCCTCTCCAGCAAAATTACACAGTTGTATTTTTTGTGCTATAATACATGTTCAAAAATGTTCTATGTAGTGGTTTATAAAATAATAATCATTTTCATTTAATATTTGTTTTGATAAATACATCTGATGATTAATATCACATGTGCATGTGATACAAACTCACAAACCAAATTGTAACTTTTTCATTAGAAGACATTGAGCTTGGGAACTTTGTAACTAAACTGAAGCTGAACCACTTCAAATATTAACACTATAATAATCTATCCCAAAGATTTAACTGTAGAAAATCACCAATGAGAAACCAAATGGTCCTTACAACAGTCCTTGAAAAACCTGTGATTCGTCAGGAGTTAAGTATGTTCTAAATTATGACAGAAGTATTCAAGCAGGGATTCTCACAACATTAAGAACAGTACCCATCAGAATGCTTATTAAGTCTGCGTAAAATATAAAGGAGATAGTTTACTCTACAACCTTAAGATTAATGTAAAATGTCTGACACTTCAGGTCAAAGCCAGATGTAGAAAAACTCAAGCCTTGGTGGAATTACAGGAATGTGATAGAAATGGTCACCTCCAAAAAATAAAAAGCATTTTTTCATATATCTCAGAAGACTCTAATAAACCAGAGGTAGCCCAATTGTAGTTAACTTTTAAATCCATAAAGCTGTCTTTGATGGTCGTCTTAAAAACCACGGTAGGAGGTTTAACTTTAATTACTAATTTTGTTTGTTAAATACAGATCTGTATTGTTGCTGTATGCTTTTTTAATTCTTGCCTATAAATGATTGTTGTGATGACAGCTAATAGCCAGAACACAAGCTTAATTAAAAAAAGTATTTCCCATGATTATTCCCAAATGAATAAGTGTAAAACTGTTTTTTTTTATCTCTGTGGAATGCCAGACAGTTTATCAAGACAGTTATATTTTATCTAATGTGATAAATGATATTCCAAGTTCCAAGCTTGTCTTCATAGACCATATTGTTGAAATTAGTCAGCCTTTAATATTTTAAACTCTTTTAAAATTCCATTGAGATGAGAGCAGACTGCTGTACAATTTCATTTTATACCATCTCACCTCAATCAACATCGTACCCACCTAAAGCTGTTACAGACTGTTTTTTATTATCATTAAATGTCCAAATACCAGGGTTTTATATTGATATCCAGATGTTTCACTATGTACCAGAATTTCAGTTATTTCGATTTATCTTTTGTCATAAACGAAGCTGATTTTGTTGATTAAAAATTTGATCAAACTAGATGTATGAAAGTATGATCATACACATTGACAAAAATCTACATTTTAAAAATAAAAAAAAAGGAATTATAATCCCTGGAATTAAATTTCTGTTAAAGTATCTTGTTAATTGAACCTGCTCCATGCTGACAAAGCAATGTTAGGACTTTTAATCCTAATGTTTAATAATTTGCATTTATAGGATTCCCCCAATTACATTTTACATATACCTGGGAGTCAAAGTTTGACTCAGAGTTTCAGAGCGAACAACTACTCCAACAGCTCTCCAGGTCACTTTTTTCCCCAGACAGAGGTCATGCCCACTCCCTACCAACTTAAAGGGCCATAAGAACAACTTTATTCGTTGATGCCAGAGGGGGCCCCTGCCGGCAACCAGTAGAGTCACTCACATGGCCCTTTACCTCCTACGGATTTCCGCTCCCATTGACCCCTGCAATGCTGCATAGATAAGGTAGGCTAGACAGGGAGATTAGTAAATGAAGACGAAGATGAACACAATGTTCCTTCGTGTTGTGTCTTCATCTACGTTTTGCTGCCGCCATGTTCGGTATTCGGGCTGAACAACATATGCGCACCCTTCGTGTTCGTTTTCCTGTTCGCCCGAAGATGAATGCACAAGTCTAATTTTATATATATCATACATACACACATACACACACTATATGCAGCAGTGAAAAAATGATAAATAGAAAGGCCACAGAGCCTTGTCTTGTTTCTCAGCTGCGTTTCAACATTTAATCTTGTGATGTGATTTAAAAAAATGAAGAAACACTGATATAAACCACAACATTATCATTGATTTTATTACATCACATGACAATTTGACTGCTAGTGTTTTTAATTGTATTGTGTCCTCTACGCAATTGTATTGTGGCAGTGTTTTCAACTGAAAAATGTACAATACAATGTCTATTATCAAAATATCTAATCCTCAGCCATTTGACCCGTCTATTGTTTTGTAACCTAGAATACAATCATACCACTTAACTCCCTTTGATAGATTTTTTTTATGCTCTCCAAAATATTGTGTTTCTTATATAACTGTGACAAAACCGCTTCCAAATATCAGCCATCTGCTATTTTCCTATTAAAATAAACTGCAGCTGGTACCTCTACTTACTACTTATCTATGTTGCTACTACAGTAGGATATTGTTTTAAGCAATTTTAGCATCCTGGAATCTGCAGTAAAAAGTGGTCGGAAATATATCATCAGAAGCTGTAATAATATAAATAATAAAACACTAATTTGGTATTAGTGTTCTCAAGACAATATATAATCTAATCCTGTAAGTGCATTTTTCTCTGGGTATTTGCCTAAATGTATTTTTAGTGTATTTTTGATTTGATGTTTGATGTATTTTTTTATTGATGTTTCATTATCTAATTGTTACAGCTATGACTTCTAAACTGTGTGTTTATTTTAAATACCAACCACAAATTCCTTAGAACGCCTTGATTGGTCTGGTATATTTATTTTTCTTATTGTTATTCATTTAATTGTTATTTAGTAAAATATGCTAAGGGTAATTTTGATTCAATGCACAATTTAAGCTATGTTTGGTATTTTTTTTAAAAAGCTAAATTTGTTCCTGAAACTTTTTTTGTATGTTAATGAACATTAGCTTCATATTAAAGATAGGAAATGATAGATATTGTCTTGGAAAAAGTGATTTTACAAAACTGAGAAGTATCATGGGATTAAAAGTGCTCATTTATGAGACTGCATTGTGTGACAATTTAGAAAAAAAAAATACCTGTTTATCCCCTTCTTTAAAATTCTCTCTAAACCAAAACTTCAGTCTTTTCTGACTTTACCTCCAGTACTAATGAGAAAACAGAAATTCATGGGCCGTACATCACAGAAAAAAAGCTACTTGGAAAACAATGAGATAAATTGGGAGCAACTTCAGATAAGCTTTGAATTAAATCACTTTATACAAAGCCCAACAAAATAACTCTTTTATGATTTTGTTTTTGTTCGAACTTTTTACATTTTCATACCATTTAGTTCAATGCCAAAAAAGTGCATTTTTTATGTTTAATATGAACAATATCCAACCATGCATTGCTTTTTTCTTTCTAGAAAGAGCAACCATATAATCCAATTCCCAAAGAAATCATGACCTGTGTAACAGAGCGAAACACCGGAAATCCAACCTCTTTCTTAATTTGTTCTGGAAAATCAAAATCTGTCTTGACACCTTTGTCAGTGAGAATGCATAGCTCAATGATTACAGCAATAAACTAGAAATCTGATCCTCTAGGATAAACTCATCAAGGTCTCTAATTATCTGTTTAAAAGTTGAAAAATGTCCACCACAAGTTCATTTAGTCTACTGCATCATAAGCAATATCATCAAAGATTTCATGTATTCAGTATACCAAATTTATTTTTAATAAATTTTTTATATAATCCCAACAGATTCCAAAGTGTTGTTATAATAGAGAGCAGCAAAAATATTTAAGAAATGCAATTTAAAGTTTACAATAACTTTAACACATTAAGACAAATTGGTATAGAAGGAGGACTTATTCTTGCCGTTTATAATCTATTGCAAGTATAGTATATATTAGACTTGTGCCCTGGCAGCATGGGCTCTGCATCTGCCAAGAAATCTCTGAAGATAAGAAAACGACTGGAGAAAGTAAGTGAGCTGGTGAGGGGGCAGATACGAGGCAGGAGGCACTGACAGGACTGGGGGACAGAGATAGATGTGTTTTTGTAGACCTACAGTTAAATACTTCTATGCTGAAATTAGTCCAACAAACACTTGAACGTTACATAAAGCAGTATTAACAATTAATATACAGGGAAGGAAATAAGAGATGTAGGATAGCACATTCATAGTGATTCCACCATTCAAGTAAACAGTATAGTAAGTATGTGTAGCAGCTTCCCAACAGGAATCTCCATTTTAATGATAGACTATATATATGAAGCTCCATATAGCATACAATGTATTGTGTAATGTGTTGCGATAATGGCTTTCATTAGGCATTTTTGTTAAAACTGTAGTAATATTGGAGATCCTTCAATCGGGGGAAGAAAATGTCACCATAAGCACCGCCATATTGCTCAGAGTTAAAGTTAGGGGAAGAATGACGGCGCATACAGTGACATCCTCTCTCCAAATTGGAGGATCCTGGCAGAAGATCCTGCAGGGCTGTGTTTGTGGAGATGCCGAAGAAGATAGCAGATTGAAGAGAAGAGAGAAAAGAGAAGATAAAGAAGAAAATACAGAAGCGGAAGTGGTCAGCAGAGAATGTAGGAAAACATTTAGAGCGTTGTGAGAGAGAGTGAATAAGGAAAAGAGTGTGAGTGAATGTGGACCCACGAATTTTGGACTGAGCTTTTTGCTCAGATTCATGGGGGATTCTGGCCTCATTTTCGGGGCTTCTTAGGAATCACTGAATTTAACAAAATTCTGCAAATTTGCAATTTATACAAATCCAAATGCACAAATCTAATTTTGAGTATTGCTATTCCGAGTTATGCAATGACAGGTTTTATTAATTTGCCACTAGATGGTGTATGTTGTGGCTAGAATTCCATCATAAATCTTCGCCACTGAGCTGGTGTGTGTTGTGGAAGGTGATATAAAGAAGCCTTGTCAATAGCGTTTAATACACACACATCTGGCATGTATCACACATGGGTCAGTAAAAACATTTGATAAGCAATTGTTATATGTAAGTTCAAGAAATAACCTGAAGGCTTTTATAGAGAATTGGAGTTTGAGGTTGTATTTAGAACATTTACTTTCCATTTAACTTTTTTCATAAATTTCATGTTTTTTTAAATAATACTTATTGTACTACAGTGTAATTCTGTGGTAGTTTTCCTACAATTCATTTATATAATATCATATGGGGTACAAATTGATTGTAGGTTTCCAATGGCCTCGTTGCAATCGAAAGACTTTCCCAGAAAATGGAAAGATGACCAATTTAGCATTTGGGGAAAGGAGACTTTTCACTGTTTTCACGTAGTGGATTGATTAAGAGGAATGCTACTACATGGGCTTGCATGGGTGTTCACAGGTTTTTTCCTCCCCTCCTCTCCCCTCTCCCACCCCATTACCTCCTCTTCTTTTTTACCTCTGTTGGCTAAGGAGAGGTTTTTTCCCCAATTTCTAAAGTTAATATGATGGCCTTTCAATAAATAGCATTCATTGCATGGATACACGTTATAAAGATATTATGTTCTTCAGTATATGAGGTACGGCATATGGCATTAAAACTGTTCAGTTCAGAGATTCAATTAACTTTGAAGCCCAACGATTCCTACACAGAAATAGTTGTATGCGTGCCCATATTTAATTTGTTAAACATTGCATGATCAGTTTTGTATATCTTATTATAAGAGGTTTCCTTCAGCTGTTTTACTTAACAGATTGGTCAAAACATTCAGAACGGCATAAAATTGAAAGCAGATTATTATTATTTCAGACAACGTTAACCTTGAATACTGTGAAAATTCAATTATTTTTATACCTACATTTTATCCTGTGTCTTATTCCAAAAACATACTCTTGCCCATACTACATGACCTGTGTCTAACGTCAATATTTAAAATAAGACATGAGGACCACATTAAACAAGAATGTCTATAGAAATAATCTATTTTCACTCAGCAGACATACATACCCAGAGTACCACTAGAATGATATATATGATGCATATTACTTTCCATGTTGGCATAATGTTTTTGTATTGCCTAGCTTGAAGACGTATTGTATCTCCTGATCCATACCCTCTCATACATCCCAACATCTTCTGTTCTGAAAACAGAAAATAAAACATATTTTAACATACTTTGTAAGATAGTCATGTGTCCGGGCTGTGGCTTTCACTATAAAAGGCCTAATTAATAGGGTTAAAGGAAAAAAAAATGGATTTCAAATCAAGCCACACCTTAGCATGTATGTGACCTTTTTTTTAATGTGACCGAACATTTTTTTAAAAAAAAAGTTTCCCTATCATTGGTAAGATTTACATAGAAATTTCCATAATACTTCCACAGTTCTCATGTCTCCCTCCAGGCATCACTAGTACTGGTTTACTCCATAAGCCGGATCACTGAGGAAATCCAGCCATATGTGCATGTATAGTCAACCTTGATTAAACAATATACAATTATCTCAAATTATATTTGATTGCATCGGTACTAAAGATTAGTCAACACACATTCAATCTCTGGCTGACATTTTAGCAATAACCTTACAAAAGGTACAGTATATGTACTGTTAACTGCGATCCATGTTTAGTTTCTAGGTTTCTGCTAGGCCAAGTGGATACAATACAGGAGACCTTACTAAAGTTTAAGGTTTATTCATTGTAGAGCAACATAATAGGTCCCCTCTAAATGTCTTTAAGGTATTAGGTGAGGGGTTAGCATCAGATTCTCCAGCTATGGTTAACCCCTTCGCGACCTTTGCCGGTTCAGGACCGTCATAACAAGAAGGTCACTAAATGACCTTTGACGGTCCTGAACCGTCAAAAAGTTAAATAAGCTTAGAAAGTGATCAAGGATCACTTTCTTCGCTTAAACGGCCTTGCTGCAATGCCTCGATGTCGAGGCATTCAGCAAGGCCGAGATCGGCATCGGGGGCCATGTCTGGCCCCTCCCCGGGGCGTCAACAGCCGCCATACATTGTATGGCGGCGGGCGCCCGTTTTAAAAGCGTTTAGCGATCGTTGATCGCCTCCTAAACTTAAATGGTGTCGCTGGAATGCCTCGATCAGGAGGCATCCAGCGACACCAAACACTTACCTTTAGGTGGGCTGTGACCGCTCCGGAGAGCGGTCACAGCCGCAGCTGCCGGTGATCTTCGCCAGAAAGAAAGATGGCGGCGGCTCGGCAAATAAAATAATAAAGATGAGAGTTCGCTAGATGGTCTCCAGACCCTCTAGAGAACTCTGGCTCCACTTGCTGGTTGAATACAGGTACTGCATTCAACCATGCAAGTCAATGGAGCCCAGCTTTCTAATCACTATGTGATTAGTAAAATATTAAAAAAAAATAATAAAAAATGGAAAAAAAAATAAAAAAAAATGTGCTAACATTTAAAAATAATTATGCAGTGATGTCACTAGATGAACCATCCAGTACCAGCAAAATGTGTAAAAAATATATAAAAAAAGTATTAAAAAAATAAAACAAATATAAAAAATAAAGTTTATTATTTTGAGCAAGTGCTAAAATTTCTCAAAAATCTCAACAAAGAGTTAAAATAAAAGCACTTCAAATACCCAAGGGGTGTCTAATATAAAAAAAAATGGCTGATGGGGTAAATTGGAGTGGCCTAGATAGGGCATAGGTACAGACTGACCAAAATGGAGAAAAAAAGCGCACTTCCCAAATGTGGCATTTTAAATCTGAAACAACCCGACAAACCCATGCATGTGGGGTATCACTGCACTCAGGAGATGTTCCTGAACACACATTGGGGGGTTGTTTGACAGTGCCATATACCAGGACCTGTATATCTATAACTAAAGTACAATTTGTGTGGAAAAAATTACTATTACAAAGTTTGACAAAGTGTAGTTGTATAATTGGTGCATGGAAAGGGTTAAAATAACAGCATTTGGAATACCCTGGGGTGTCTAGTTTTCAAAAATATATGGTTTGAATGGGTTAAATTGAGTTAACTGGCTTCAAAGATGTTCCAAAGAGGAGATGGAGGCAGACTGACCAGATTTGTTAAAAAAGATTTGGAAATCATAAAACGCTGCTTGTACTTATTGCCCTATAACGTACAAAAAACAGCAAAAAAACATAAAAACATTGGGTATTTCTAAACTCAGGACAAGTAGTAGAATCTATTTAGCTAGTTTTTTTAATTGCTTTTTTAGGTGAGTAAAAGATTTTTCAAATAAAAGTCATAAAATGTGTTTTTTTTCAATTTTTCACCATGTTTTTATTAATTTTTTTATAGTAAACAAGATGATACGATCAAAATAATGGTATCTGAAGAAAGCCCATCTTGTCCTGAAAAAAACAATATATAACTTATGTGGGTACACTAAATTGGTCAGGAGAAAATTACACCTGAACACAAGCACCACAAAAGTGTCAAAACAGCCTCGGTCCCACAGGGTAGAAAACGAAAAATGAGCCCGGTCCTTAAGGGGTTAAACTACAACCCATATTACTGTCACCCAGCCAAAACTAGAGAGCTACCATCTGGATAACACTGCAATAGACCTGTGGTTGCCCACTCTAGTCAAGACAGTCTCAGCTTATGCTGAATACAATGACAGGTAGTCCAGCCAATGTCTGTTCTTTTGTTTTATGTTGAGACAGGCATGACGGAGGTCCAGTATAGACAGAAGTGGGCAGGACGCAAGTATTTATGATACAGTCATAATATTCCCATCCATTAAGGGTGGAGTGTGATGTCACTTTTCACAGTGCTGCAATGCTTTGTTTGTGGAGTGTGATTTGATGTAATTCTTCTCACATCAGAATGTTAGCACTATATATACTCTATCTGACCTGGTCATGTGGGAATCAAATTGTTATTACAAAAAGCAACACAGCGACTTTGGGGTGTTAATAGAAAACACAATATTATTTTACTTTGATGTGATGATGATAAAAAAAAACCCTCCATATAGTCTTACTATCACACTTATTCCGATATGTTTGCATACTTTCATGTGTTAAGTTGAACTTATTTACACAAATCCCTTGGTAGTTTGTGATTTAGATACATTTTATTATTACAAGTATAAATCAACAGAAAATATTCTGTAGCATATTTGAACTATGCAAAAACATACGCATTCCTGGAGAGGCTTGGTTTATTTTTATGTGTAATGTATATGTTATGTTTTGTTTACCCTGTGATCAAATAAACATTGTTCTTTTTGATCATTTAGTGTGAAAATTAACAATACCACGCATGTAACACTTTTTTTGTAATACACTTCAATCAACTAATATGTTGACATAAATAAATAAACTACACTAAAATGATTTTAGCTGCTTGAATTCACGTTGTGTTTTACTCAAATGGAACCAATCAAATACCCTTAAGAGCTTTGCCATAAGCATAGGAAGGGATTTGCATGTCCAACATGAAAGCAATTGGTGGTGGTGGGGGGGTATTGTAAGAGAGAATGGGTGACCACATAATTATATGTATTGTTTTTATCAGCCTAGAGTGCATATTTTTCTGTTGTCAGGATTTGCATGAGCATTCCTCTCCCTTAAAGGTACATTATACTGCCACTTCTGCCCCACCAGCAAAGAATGCATATAAGAGTGCCTAGTGAGTACTTTAATATGCATGGTACTTTAATAATATGGTATTTCATATCTAGAGTATTTTGTTTGAGCAAGGCTCAACCTGTGTTATATTACTTGTTATATCCTGTCTACCAATCGAACAGTGCTATGGAATATGATGTAGTATATATATAACAATACAATATTATTATTTTGAGGGGGGGGGGTTCTTACCTTTACGAGTAGCAGCCAATCAGTTCTGAACATAAATGCAGAGGATCTAATCAACTGGAACCCTCAGATAAGTAAGCTTTGGAGCTGGCTGGCAGCAAATATATCATGTGCATTGTAGCAGCGGCAAGCAGGAGATCATTTCAACCAAACATTTGTTCTGCAAAACAAGGAGTTGGGGGGCATCAGATGTATAGGGATTCTAATGAATCTTCCCATGCATTTACAATGCCAACAAAGTTGACAATTTGATGTGGCTGAAATGTCCCTTTAAAGTATCTCTCCCGTATCAGTCGTTGTTTTATTTAGGCAGACTGCATAAAATCAATTTCACAATGCTGACTACTACCATTTGTAGTCACAGATCTCAATTTCCATGATATAACAGGATAAGCCATTCAATAAGTAAAGTTATGCTACAAGTTGTGAAGGTAACTGTTTCACTTTAATTGTAGCCTGTGATGATGGCACAATTATGAATGATATTGTAAGTTAGAAGCTTTTGTTTCTAGTAAAATATTTCACATAATTAAACAATGTATGACAAAACTGTTTAGCTAAAGGTCAATAAAGTACCTTTTTAAGTATCTTAAACACAGTCTTCTCAGGAACGGCAGTAAGTGTGATTTTATTTACAAATGTAAATATATATCCCAAAAACAAAAATCATAAAAGAAAAGCCTAGCTCCCAGTTGGAGCGTCCTCTGGGTAGAGGTTGCTGGCCCAAACTGATCAGCCCAACTATTAACTTCCCTGCCAGACCCACCTAAGCCAGGCTCTAGAAGCCACCCGCAGACAGCACACCGGTCTAGGCAGCCAGTGCCACACATGGCTCAGATATCTTCTTAAGGGCTTCACCTTGACCCGTGGACACAGAGAAACTTCCTTTCCCTGATTGTGAGGCTTCAGGGGATTTAAATGTCCAACACCTGTACCTGATGCAGGCTTCATAGGAATCCCAGACTGGATTCTGCAGACATCCAGTCTCTTGCAAAATCTGGCATGAACTTTCCACTAGGATGGAGAATAAAGCCTCCAATTGCTCCACCCCAGGGTTCCTATTTACAGTACATGATCAATACAGCACCTGTGCACAAAATCATCTATCTGGGGCTTACATTCAGTGGCGGAACTACCGGGGTCGCAGGGGTCGCGACTGCGACCGGGCCCTGGAGTTTTGCCTGTCAGGGGGGCCCAAGGGGTGTCAAGCGGTGAAACGACCGCTCGTCGGCAACTCTTGGGCCCCCGGACTCCGCTCGCTCGCCGCCGCTGCCAGAGTGCAGCGTGAGGAGTTTGTCTCGGGTGCCGGCGCTTCACGCAGAGCGCCGGCATATGACGTCATATGCCGGCGCTCAGCAATGAAGCGCGGCGACCCGAGACAAACTCCTCACGCTGCACTCTAGGAGGGGCAGCGGCAGCGGCTTCGGCGGCTCCCAACAGTTGAAGGTAAGTGACCGGGGAAGGGGGAGAGGGTGATTGTGAGGAGGGGGGAGGGAGAGGGAGATTGTGGAAGGGGGGTTAGGGAGGGAGAGGGGAGATTGTGAGAAGGGGGTTTAGGGAGGGAGAGGGGAAGATTGTGAGAAAGGGGGGTTAGGGAGGGAGAGGAAGATTGTGAGAAAGGGGGTTAGGGAGGGAGAGGGGAATTGTGAGAAAGGGAATTAGATGAGGGGTGGGGGCCCCTTAACAGATTCTCCGCAGGGGCCCTGAGGTTTCTAGTTACGCCCCTGCTTACATTGTCACACTTACGGTATAAAAAAATAGATAGAAAAAAATAGATTGAAAAGATAGATCTTGGTAACTTACTTTGCTTAATGTTAGAGCATTTAATATTTGTTTTATTTAATATAGTATATTGTGCCCTGGAAGAAACCCTTTCGATAAAGGGGGATGCTGGATACTATGAAATTGGCCCTGGCCCCATTTATGATAAATTATTATTTAAGGGTAAGGGACTGATTGGGGCTCCATCAGAATAATACCTTGATTGTATAAAGTTAAATAATAACATCTTGCAAAATACTAGTATGTCCTAAAAGAAGGATTAAAAAATAGCCTAGAGTTTACCCTGTCAGTAGGGATCAGCATTGCTGACCCTGTGCTGGCTAATTATTTCAACTTAAATGCTGCTTGGTTCATTTATTCAATGGAAACACCACCAGAAACAGAGAAGATACCTAGGAGGGTCTGTTCTGATCTTGCAAGGATAATTAAGAGCACTGCTAGTCCTTGCATAATAAGCGGCGGTTTGGATCAGAAAACAAAAATTAGGAATAAAATGTCTAAAAAATATATATACGGACCCCCAAAGATGTCACCATGACACCATCAGACTGTAATTACAAGGGAGATCTCTAAGATCTAAGTAAAATATAATGTGTGATAAAATGTACATTTTCTGGCACCTAATCCTGAAATCCTAAGTAATGTTGCAAAATTGCATTTTTTGCTGTGTTCTCCTTTGTTTATTCATAATAAATAGTAGCTCTGGCCACAACGATGTCAGAAACCTTGACCATGAAGGGTTAATTAACAAAAATTATTTTGTTAGTGAAACATATTATTTATCAACTACTAGACTTGCCATGAAGCTCACACAAATCTGTAACTTTCTTGAAACGGCAGTAATGATTTTCCATAATGAAATGTACTTTACTTTATTCACTGCTTCAGCATAATATGAATATTTAATTTGCTTTTTCAGTTTTATATTACTTAATTATATAAAGACGAGACCCCAGAGCCCCCCCCCAAAATAGAGTAATTGCAGACTACCTTCACGAAGAGTACACTAATACCACGTCCTGTTGGCTGCACACGGTTCTACACGTCTGCTTAATCTCACGCGCTCCGTTTATTATTCCCACCAGTCCGTTCATACGTGTAAAATTAGCCAAAGATGGGTTTTGCTCGCTAGTCAACGCATAAACAGACAGCATGTTTTCTTGTACACTTCTATTTTTGTAAGACGAGTAGGAGCAAGTATGGTGCAATTTCTCCAAAAATTGAGCAAATATTTATATGTTCAGCATCAGCACTGTTCAACATCAGTATCTCCACTTCCTATTTAGAGGCACTCTCTTTGAAGCAGAATTCTTCAGATTTATTTGCTGTAAGGAAGAAAAAAAAGGAAATATCTATCAGATCCAAAAACAGCCTGTAACAGTTTGTTGGAAAATAATATTAAACACTGTTTCTGGAACATTTTTGGTCTCATTACTTTCATCTTTTCTAGATAATTATGTAACGGCAAATCACAGCTGACACCTTCTATACTACAACACAGATGTAGAAGGAACCTTGATGTTTTGTCCTTCGTCCATGTGCTACAAACTTCAAGTATTGAATTTATCTGGCTTCACCTATTACTTTT
This sequence comes from Spea multiplicata, assembly GCA_009364415.1. Lineage (NCBI taxonomy): Eukaryota > Metazoa > Chordata > Amphibia > Anura > Pelobatidae > Spea > Spea multiplicata. Next base: position 73,355 of record VKOC01018146.1, read on the forward strand.
GAGATGTATGAGATGCCCTTCTAAAATATTGAAACACGGATTATTAGTGCAGGTTATATCTTATTTTCCAAGTCAGTTGTATGTGCACCCCATGGATACGGCACCCCTAAAATATTTACCGCGCTGTTAAGGTTTATGTAATCAGCATCAATAATGGATGGGCTTTTTTTTCAGAAAGTAGTTTACTTTGCCATAATTGAATACCCTGGAGGTAAAAGAAAGGATTAGTTCTGCGATACTTAATAGCTAAGTCTTAAAAACATAATTTGGTTTGAAATAATGCCAGTACAGTAAATGATAAATATTAGGTACTAATAGTTTAGCAATATGTATTTTGTGTAAAGAGCAATAATAGTGCAAAGCTTGAAAAGTGGTTTTATTGCCATAACGAGCAATGGAATGACTATTTGATTGGAAGGACAGCGTCCGTTTGTTGGTATGATGATAATATTACATTATTTTGTTTTTTGTACAGTGAACTTAAACATAGGGCAGATAAATCTATAAGCCTTCATTTCTTTGAGTCTTTTCACCCTTCGCTCTTTGAACCTTTATATTTTTTTACCCTGATTTGTCCCAGAACTACTCTTTACTCACATACACCATCAAAGAGAATAACGCAGATCATCCAGCAACAAAGACGTTAGCCTAAGAGCGGATTTACGATGTCCTTGCAATAGAGAATTGCAAACTCTTAAATTGGCTGTATCTAATTACTTCCAAATATCCTTGATTTTTTGTCTCAGTCACAAATAAGGACAACATTTGGAAAGCTCAAAAGCTAGCTTTCAGGCATAGGAACATCATCTAGTTCTTTCCAGATAAGTGTTTGAATGGAGAATTTTGATTGTATTCTAGCTATTAATCTATAGATTAATAATGCCTGAGAATAATTGCCTTGACAAATTAAAGTAAGATTACAAAGACAATAACATCTTTTTTTATAAAGGACCTACCATTTTGAAGTAATATCTTCTTTTTATGTCTTTTATCTTTATACTTTTCTCTATTACATGTACTTAGTGGTAAATTTACATTGTGAATGTAAAATACAGACTGAAATATCTCCCCATCTTTAAATAAATAACTCTATGTGATAATAACCTCAAGCACCATTCCTCATTAAAATAAGTAATTGAAGAGGTTAACCAAGTAAGGAAAACAATTAAGTCCCCCAGAGCCTGCAGAATGTTCTTGTTTAAACACTATATCCAGAAGCCTTGCATGTGTTGAGGGATCTTTTAGTGTTCATAACCTCTTGGACTATGATGTGAGAAAGACCTATTGTCTCTGGAGAGACACAAAGCAATCATTTGTTCCTCTAAAACCATTCTTCTGTTGTTCATGATATGGTGCCGGTTGTTATATTTAAGAAAAAGGTGGACTGTAGTGAATAAAATATAACTAGGAACTCCAAACAGATATTGACACATTGGAGAGAATTCAAGAGGCAAGCTTTATCTGAAAGGGGGAAATGTTAGAACAAGAAGTCATAGTCTAAAACTAGAGGCTTAGATGTAATGTAAGGAAGTTCTACTTTACTGAGAGAGTGGTAGATAAATGGAACAGTCTCCCAGCACAAGTAGTGGAGACTAATACATTGAGGGAATTTAAACATGCATGGGATAGACATAAAGCTGTCCTCACTAGGGAACCAGACCAAGGACTAATAGGGGTTGCAAACTCTTACGTAAGGAAAAATGAGCAGACTAGTTGTGCCAAATGTTTTTTATCTGCCGTCAGATTCTATGTTTTTAGGTGTTTTTTTTTTTTTACAGTGTATTACATGATATCATTCTTTATTTATGCACAGAATGAGTGCATGGTTACCATGGTTAGTAAATACAAAGTAAACAAAAATAAGCTTTATAGTTATACCAAAAATACTATAATGGTATACTATATTTTGTAAATATATAATAAAACATATAGAATTATATAAATATATATTATATAACATAATTATACATATACCAAATACCTTAATTATACCAGATGCAAAATGTTTTGGCTTTTTTAATCAGATGCTACAAATCCTTGGTAATATGCTGATATTTGTGCAGTATAGCCCTGTGGGAAAATCTAAATCTTGTGATCCTGTTGCAATCAAGGAGCTTACAAAATAGTCCCTCTTATGTCATGCCAGAGCAGAAAAATATTAATTGTAACCATCCTTTTTAAAGCATTTTTAAGCAAGAAATATGGGATAAGGCAGGGGCGTAACTAGAAACCTCAGGGCCCGGTGCGAGAATCTGTTAAGGGGCCCCCCCACCCCCTCATCTATCCTTTTCTCAAAATCTCCCTCTCCCTCTCCTAACCCCCTTCTCACAATCTCCCCTCTCCCTCCCTAACCCCCCTTCTCAACAATCTCCCCTCTCCTCACTAAAGCCCCCTTCTCACAATCTCCCCTCTCAATCCCCTACTCACAATCTACCCCCCCTCCTCACAATCTAGCCCTCACATCTTGACCCCCCCTCCTCACAATGCTACCCCCTTCCTCACAATCTACCCCCCTCCTCACAATCTACCCTCTCACCCCCTTCCCCGGTCACTTACCTTCAACTGTTGGGAGCCGCCGAAGCCGCTGCCGCTGCCCAGAGTGCAGCGTGAGGAGTTTGTCTCGGGTGCCGGCGCTTCATTGCTGAGCGCCGGCATATGACGTCAAACTCCTCACGCTGCACTCTGGGCAGCGGCGGCGGCGAGCAGAGGAGTCCCGGACTTCTGTCAGTCAGGGGGGCCCAAGAGTTGCCGAGCGGTCGTTTTCACCGCTTGACACCCCTTGGGCCCCCCTGACTGGCAAAACTCCAGGGCCCGGTCGCAGTCGCGACCCCTGCGACCCCGGTAGTTCCGCCACTGGGATAAGGTGTAGAGAGTATACTTGGTTCCTTAACACAATGTCATATTTTTCATCCTGTGATTTGCCTTTTGTGATTTTAATAGCGATAAATAGTCATTTATGATATCTGATAATTACAAATTGCTGTTAATTTATTGGCATTTTGGCTACGACATATCTTAGCCTTCTGTGTTCAGGGACATTTTAAATATGGGGGAAAAGGGGCAGCTGCCCTGGGCCCAGTCATTTCTGGGTCCCAAAACAGCTGCCCCTTGAGTCTGCCTCAACCATGGTTGCAGGAGTTACAACTGAGACCAGGCCAGCCACTCTAGACCCACCATGTATGTGTAAATAAGTGAATGTATCGAGTATTTGTGAATGAGTAGGTGCTAATAAGTAATGGATGAGTATTTGCAAATGAGTATCTGTGAATGACTGAATGAAAATGTGTGAATGAGTATGTGTCTGATAGCATGGATGTGTAAGTGTGAACAGAGATGGCATAGAGAGGTTGTTAGTGGGCAAAGAATGCAAAGGGAGACTGTTTAGGGCAAAGGTGGCACACAAAGGCTATTTGGGGCAAAGATGGCACAGGGAGCCTGTAGGGTCAACTATGGCAAAGGGAGGGAGTTTGAGGCAAAAGTGGCACAGGAGGGCTGTTTGGGACAAAGATGACACCGACATGCTGTTTGGAGATGGCAAGTCCTATGCATCCAGGATGGCAGGGGCTGGCATTTGGGGTGTGTTCTAAGATTTCTTGCAATTTTTCCGTTGATCTATATCTGCAAGGCTGGGTTTGTGTGCAATTTAGTTGCTCTGTACCTGTAATGCTATGTTTCCATGCATAGTATTGTGCTTCTTCTCTGCCCTGTGCGTGACGCATGAGGACATCTCACGCAGAGTCACATTGGGGTCAGTAGGAGGGAAGACCACACTGACTCTGACAGTCTTCTCCTAATCTATAAAGCCAGTGTGGCAAGTACTTTTTTTTGGAGTTTTTGATGTTGGAGTGGAAGGCATAATTGAATGCCAAGGAGTGTGGGGTGGTGGTGGTCCCAAACAAATGCTATGTTCCTTTTTGTCCACATTATGTATGCCTGTTAAATAAAGTGCTTTATTTTACATTACTTCTGTGTTGTTATGAGCGTATGCAGTAGCCTTGAAACTGTACCTGTTCTGACAAGGAACCAAAAAGGAGAATTTAATTTTCATGGAACACTGGATGGAACATTCATGAAGTGAAAAGAAAAAAATAGTCCATTCACAAAACGGCAATCCAGGCAACATGTTATTCAGATCAGTATACATTTTTATTGGAAAATGTTAGGAATATCAAAGTTAAGGCTACTAACTGCATTTCTCTTACATCTTTTTTAGCTTTTGCACTCCAGTTATTAGTTTGGTGTATACCCATCTATTCTGCATATTTTCATAATGCCCCAAGCCTCCTGATTGATTCCTAGAAATGCAAAAAAAAATAATTACTAATAAATAATATACAACTGATTATAATGAGATACTGTAATAATCCCTTGTTTTTTTGATTATGTGATAAATAGAATATAGATTTACGTAAAAGCTAAAAAAATGGAATGCTCATATTGGTGTTTTGTGGAAACCAGTAATTATTTTTTTGATAACATTTAGAAAGAAAAATAGTTTTGCTAATAACCCCCCTGATCCATATATCATGTTAGAATAAACAAAGAACAGCTGTTCAGAAAACATCCGTACTATTAACATTCATCTTATTAAAACTATGTGTGGGGCAATAAATCTAGGGAACCATTATTGGATTTTCCTGGGTCAATGAAAATGTACACTATTGGCCATTTTTTGCAGAGCTCTGGTGCTTAAAAGGTTAAATACATCATTGTATGATATTGTTTTCATAAATTGCAACAGCTGTTTTGCATTTCCTGTAATTACGTCAGTTCCAAATCCTGAAATGTATCATAGGTAGTGACATTTGAAGGAGGTCGATTATAATAACTTTCTACAAATAAGCAAACAAAATCATAGAAAAAAACTTGAGACAAGCGACATCTGAGACATCATAAAAAACTTAGAAATAGACCCTGCTGTTAGGCTAGGTTTTCACTTTTCCTGCGTTATTTTCGTGATGTAAAACGACAGGAAAAACGCCAGGAAAACTGCCACTGCATTTTCCTGCGTTTTGGCGTTTTTTCTGGCGTTTTTCTGGCGTTTTAGCCTTTCTGTGGAAATTGCTTTTTTGACCTTAGGCAGTTTTGCCAGCCTTTACAAGTTAGAATTTTCACCCAGCTAAAAGGGATTAGGATAAATGGCAAGTATCTGCCCCCTCCTGATGTCATTTCCTTGGTAGAGTTCTACTTAAACGCCCTGGCGGACCCTTTCTTCTCTTTTCTGTGGTTTGTAAGGCATGCTTTATTCGGAATGTCTGCTCCTCTAGGAAGATTGGCCCCAAATGATGGTGAAAATTGCAAGTTGAATAAGCTTGGACACATCAAAGACAATTCTGGGTGCCATGCTGCTAATAAATAACACAGAGACAGCACACAGTGTACAAGCAGATAAAGGCTTTACCACAGTACTGGGAAAATAGCAGCTCTTCCTCTTCCTGGGTCCTGCCCCTTTTTTGTAACTGTGGGGAAAAAAACGCCATAAAAAACGCCAAGGCAAAACCCACATGGCGTTTTCATGGTGTTTTTCTCTCCCATAGACTTCTACTGGAGAAAAACGCCAAGATTTCCTTGCATAAAACGCCAGAGTGTCAACATGCTGCGATTTTGAAAAACTGCCACAGAGCCCAAAAAAGCAGTAAAACGCCAAAGAGGACTGAAAAAACGCCAAACAGAAAAACGCCAAGTGGATGTGGCATTGTGCGATTTCCTATTGAAGAACAGCTAACATCTGGCTGCAGCGTTTTTTCTCGAATAAAACACTGTGTGGCTGAATCGACGTTATTATGGGCGTTTTTCCAAACAATACCCAAGTTGAAAGCTAGCCTAATAGTGTAGAGGTGGAGAGGTGTTCCAGAACATGATAATAACTGACCTGGAGCCCCGGAGAAGCAGGGTTTTACCTGGAAGCTCTGGGTCAAACTTGGAGAGTTCCTAGGTACCTTCCTCTTTTGGGCAGAAAAAATCATATTCAGCTGATGTTAACTAAAATTCTGGTCCTTTGGCCTCTTTGAGAACCTTAACATTTAGGATGCTAATATTCTGTAATTTAAAGACTACTTACCCCTTTACAATAATTCCTTTTATCAACATTTCCCAATGAAGATTAATTAACAATTTGTTTCGGTTACAAAATTTTTACCATATAGATTTTGGTAAAACTATACAGGTAGAAATGTTTCTGCACTGAAATGTTTCACACACAACATACAGTATAAGTTTTTGTTTTTGGCATCCTGCATGTATATAACTGATAATGCATTGCACAGATTTTCATCCCAGTATATACAAGTTGTTAAGGTAAAGACCTTTTTAATGCACTTCATTATAGTAGCCCTTATTAGATTTAAATAAGAACCCAAGATAAATTATCAGTGGAATTTAAAAATGGAATTCTGAGGATTTGCTACCTCTTTACAAGATATTGGGATATGTACTCAGAGGATATAATAAATAAACTATTTTTCATTTGAACACATCACTAAACAGTAACATATGCACAACCTTAAGCGGCACCCAATGGTAGTTCAACACGATCATCCTCACTAAACCGAATGTTTGTTTCCCTTTAAAAGGCTTAACTTGCTGAGGATTCCGAGAGCAATTTTGTTTCATTAAAATTAAAGTTAACTAAACCCTGCGCTGCTAAGTGCAGAGCATAGGTAAACCTTATGATCCAAAACTAGAGTCCTTTAAATCCACTTTAAAAAGTTCCCCCTGTACTGTCTCTATACCAATAGAGAGCTTGTGTAGCTTAATTGAAAGCAGTCACAGAAGGCTGAGCAGAAGGACATCATACCCTGATACTGTGTCTTTTATATTTATCAACATTCCAAAACAGTGCATGGTAAGGTCACATTTGAGCACAAAGATGTAATGCTTCTGTTTCTTTCTATTTTACTAAATAAAATATTATGTAGTAAAAAAACACATTATAGCATGACCTTGAAATCATGTTGTTGAAGCCAGGTCTAAAGAATTATGTTTAAAAACATAGTTTCACAATATAATAAAATATTTTGAAGCACACAGCACAATAAATGTAAAATAAACAACTAAGTATAGTCACAATTTTAAACATTCCATAGCTTTAATAAAAAAAATATGATGTGTGTTAAAAAAAATAATCAAGGTCATTAATTAAACATATTCCATATCACATTCTGGATTATTACTAGAACTTGAATTTGGAATTTATAGACATGTTGATTGTGTTCTTTTTCATTTAATTATGAATAAGAAAATTACCTTTTTGTACTGTATGAGGGAGCTGCCATCTTCCTTCTCTGCAGAGATTTGTGGTAATAGCATTGCAGATGAAATGTTAGGAGAGAAACTATTTTATTGCACTAGAGTCCCACTGCACATGCTAAAGCAATCACTCGCGGACCACAGGAAACCAAGCAACTTGCTGGTAATGCAGTGATCGATCGTGGGAAATGAAGGCATAATTATAAAAAATGTTCTTTCGGTGTAGGTTGTGATGTCAGAGTTGCAAAATATAAATATGAACCAGATTCTTTCACTTCAAATCACAATTTGTTCACTTTTCCAGTGACTGCATCTAGGAGTTCCCAATGCATTTTCTCATTGGCACAGTAGCTTGCTAGACAGGCCAGAGATAAAGGGGGCCAACAGTAGGAAGGAACTTAGCAACTCAACAGAGCTTAGAGCGATTTAGGGGGTTTTTTTTAAATGAAATACAAAAAATATTGCAATATGGCAAACAATGCACAACTGTTCCCTTAAAAAAAGAAGATTCAATTGAATAGTAACTGCACTATTATGATCTTTGATGGAAGCGATGGTTCCTAACACTACTCTCTGTTAACTTTTACAGAGGCAGGTTGCAGATAGTGAATAGATACACAGGAGGAGTTATAGGATCTGTAGCAGCAGCTCTGCAGGACTAATTAGCAACCAATAAGCATTAAATCTTGTTTAAACTGTTTTAGTATGATAATCCAATTAAAATATAGCAATAAACATCTGATTCCACAATTAAAGGGACACATAATGTCACTGACACCCCTGCTATTGAGGAATACATATTAAAGTAATTTTTAAAACATTTCCCTACGACAGAATCTTTATCCATGAAAAATCTTCTTTCTTACTCTATGATCTGAACTTATGGTTGATCTGATCTATGGCTGCTTAACCTGTTAATCAGTGGTAGTGATGTACTTTCAATGGAATTAATGGGAGTATTCCTTTTACTGAGTCACCAACCTGGATCAGTACGAAGGAGTGACCGCCCTCTGCCAGTCTGCAGCCACATCAACCTCCACGGAGGAGAGGGAGACCACCCTCTGCCAGTCTGCAGCCACAGCAGCCTCCACAGAGGAGAGGCAGACCACCATCTACCTCCACCTTCGGGTGGTTAGACCCAGAACCGCAGGCACCTATACTTATAGGCTACGGTCTAGCCACACTCAAGATGGCTGCCGGATTCCACCAAACAGGAAGTGACATCAGACTGTTCAATAGCTCTCAGTGCGCATTCTGGTTCGTGTCTTCCGGTGTTTGACCTCAGCTTGTTTATCGTTACTCCTGACTTCTGGATTCCTGACCTCGGCTTGATCTTGAACTTATCCGTTCCTTGTGTCCTACCTGCATCGGTGTCTCCAACCTCGCTGTGTGTGACAGTATCAGAGGGCCACTATGAGATGTGCATCGGTAGGACAGCAGGGGTTCCTGCGAGGATCGCCTTAATGAGATGGACCATTGTTTGGATCAAATACTACTTTTACTCACCTTCGACGCCTATGCTGTGCTCTTTTGGAGTTTATCGCAAAGAACCATTTAACCGTTTGAGGTCCATTTCGGGAAAAAGAAGTAGGAGACCACTTTTTATCTGATCCGTGGATCATACACGCATATATATATATATATAGCCCTATCAAATGTAAGAGTCTGTCCTGATTTTGATTCTATCTACCTACCTATCGATGTGTGCTTGTGTGTGTCTCTGTGTGTGTGGATGTGTAATTGTGTATATGTGTGAGCATGGATATGTAGCTGTGTTAGTGTGTCTGTGTAAGCATGGATGTGTATATGTGTGAGCATGGATGTGTACTTGTGTGTGTGCATGGATGTGTACATTTGTGTGTGAACATGGATGTGTACTTGTGTGTATGTGTGAGCATGGATGTTGTAAATTGCTGTGTTTGAGCATGGATGTGTAATTATGTTAGTGTGTGTATGTGCAGAGCCGGCCTTAGGTGGTCTGGCGCCCTGTGCGGACTACTCGTCTGGCGCCCCCCCCCCATCCCAAAAAAAGAAAGGAATCAAAACTTGTAACAAAACCCCAATCACTATATACTACGCCAAACATTGATGT